>JAPDSC010036855.1:1214849-1247809 GCA_026290005.1 Latrodectus geometricus
TACACAGTATACTTATAGGCTATATACCATTGCATCATGTGTTATATATATATATATATATATATATATATATATATATTCTTATAAATAGTAGACATCATTGTGAAATTGTTCCTTAAGAAAATTAATTCTGTTTTCATTTCAGAAGAAAGAAATACTCATTTCCATAGAATTGGCATTGCTAACAACTATTTGGATAGGGAGAAAATTATTCTTATGAATGGTTATGCATATAAAAAGAGTGATTAGTTTGTCTGATCAAAATTCTATTGTGAAAATAATATGGAACTCTTCAATCAAACTCAGAATGCATTTTCCTCCTCAGCTAATTTCACAGACTTGAAATTTATTTTGCAGGAAGAATGACTAATACTTAACTTTTCAGTAGCTCATCACTTCTAAGAATGAGTAATCTAATGCTTATGCTTTTTTTTTTTTTTTTTTTTTTTTTTTTTTTTTTTTTTTTTTTTTTTAGAAAATAAGGAATGTTGATTTTATTCGCAGTTTCAATAAATGAGACAAAAATAAGTTTAAAGTGAAGCATAAAATTTTTCACCATAAACATATGCTTGTTTATAATTTTAGAATGGTTTTTGAATAGATAACATGTAAAAATTCAATATTGCATTTACCTTTATATGAAATTTTTTATTCCATGAATATCTTTTTCTGGAGTATTTTCTGTCTTATCAAATTTTAGTAGTTCTTATCAATTTTTTTTTTTGATTTTTTTTAAAAGAGAGAAGCAGGACTATCTTTATTTTATATTGATAAAGATATTTTTATAACAACTATGAAGAAAATCCTGCCATATATTTTAATATAAGCACAATTTAAATTGTTCTGCATTGTAGTTAATATTAATAACCAGGATAAAGTCTACCATGATTAATAGTTGAAAAAAATTATGTTAATATACTTCTTAAATACTGGAAATGGGTTTTACAAAATAAATAAAAATCTTATAAATCCCTTTTATTTTACTAAAAGATACTGAAATTTGAAACAGCACACAAATGCACAATTATTTTCACTTTACCATATTAAAACAAAAATAATTCTATAATCTCATGAATGCTCTTAAATAATTTTTAATTGATTGCTATTAATAACCCATCAAATATTTTTTCACTAATTTCGACTCATTAAATTAAATAAATTTATATATAGGAGGCTGACATATTTTATTATTAGTTATTAGTTCTTATAAATATATCTGTTTAAATAAATAATATTTTAAGCATTAATTTAATAAACACTAATTTTATTCCAAACGATTAATGCAATTATTAATATTCATTTGAACATAAAAGGTGTCTAAGATTTTCAGGAGTAATTTTCATTGCTAGTAAACCATATTCAGATGTCGGTGTATCAAAAGCTTGAAAAAGATTCAATTATTCCTCTAAAACGTACATGCCATAAGAAGAAGTGCAACAGCTTTCAACCTTTGTTCAACAGTGATTAAGGTAGAACCCGATCCTCTTATTCCGAAACATGTTGCCCGATGACTTGACTAAAAACCTTATTCTGATTAAAGGAAATGGGAATAAAAACTGCTAAAAATCAAATAAAAAGTTTATTTAATTTTTCCTTCTTAAATGAAATTATTTTGAGGACTCACCATGGCCTAGAGCAAAACATAGCTCTTTAGAGCATAACGTTCCGGGTTCGGTCCTAGCCGCTATAGAACAACGGGAGTCGATTGTTGTGCTTCTGCCTCCTGCATTCACATCTGTCATGGTGGACACTTGTGAGTTTTCCAGGTGTCCTCCTTTGCGTTACACGTGAATACGACATCATATGTACCTATGTAAAGTTCTCCCGAAAGATAAAGTATGCAGTAAACATTAAAATGTCTTGCAATGGCGTTTGGCTGTTTTGCAATTCCTAAGTCTGTGTCAAAGTGAAATTACTTCAAATCATTAATGAAAAAATATCAGAATTTGAATATATATATTTTATATTTAAAATGCTATGTTTTAATAAATAACGGAGTATAATATATATAGATATGAAACAGGAATTATAAACGGGTAGCATATTTTTCAATTCATAAGTTCATTTTGTTGTCAATATTTTCTGCAAATAGCAGAATTTTATCATTAATTAACCCATTTTCTCCATCAAAAAATTAAGAATACTTTCATAAATGAACAATCAATTTAAAATACCTTAATTTTTTAAAGTAAATGAATTAGTGAATTTAAGCAACAGATTTTGTGATAATATTGGGCCAATTTAATGGAAAATTATCTAAATGATACACATTTTTAGTTTAAATTCATTTATATTTTTGACATAAAATAATTTTAAAAAATAGCTGATGATAAAGTTCGTGTTTCTTATAAATATTCTTTATTGTTTTCAAATCGAATTTATAGAAATGAACATTGATTTCGCTTTGCAAAAATAACTTTATGATTTATTGCTTTAAATATTTAGGATTTACATTGTAATAAATTTTAATAGAAAAAATGTATCTTTAATTTAAAACTAGCCCAAAGTACTTAGTAAAAAACTAATTAAATTCAGTGAAAACGTACAGACAAAAAATATGTTGTTAATATAAATAAAAAACTTTTTTACTTTTTAGAATGTGCTCCATTTCCACTACAAATAGTTCAAAAGAATATGATTTTATGCAATGATAACTGTATATGTTTTTCAATTAAATAGGTTACAAGAAATCTTTTTAAAATGATTTTTACTTTAATTTTTTTGTTTTATTAATAATTAAGTATTTTTGTACATTGTAATAATTAAAACGTTTTAAAATTTAAGAAAATATTTGCTTTAACCTTATTAATAATAACATATTGTCAAACAAAATAAATAGTAACATTTCACGATATTTCAAAATTTTTTTTAGACTTATCTTTCTCCATTTATCCCTCACTTTTCATTAAGTTAACTTTAAATGCATGAATTATTCATATATAACTTTTGTGCGATAATTAAAAATCGACCTCAAAATATAAGCTTCATATGAATTTTGCCATTCAAAAAGATTTAAAATTTCACATTTGGGAATTCAAAGTGATGAAGATAAGAAATACGCTTCAATGAAAAATATATGTAAATTATTAATTTGATTCCAAATCTTGATTTACAGCAAAACTTTTTCTTACAAAGCATTCATTTTGATTTAGAAGGGATTTTTAAGAACCTTCATTTAAAGAAGACAAAGTTAATGTATTCAATATGATAAAAATTCTTCTTTTGAAATAAATTTTCAGTTTATGGGATCATAAAATATTGTACTATTTTAAAAAAAGAGAAAAATTGTCATTATGCCCAATTTATTGAAAAATGTTTCTTTTGTAGCTTTTTTTATGTAGAATCAAAATCTAATGAATTATTTTTTTCAATTCTTTTTTATCTATGAATAATTTAACAAGCGACAAATTGCGATAAAAATCATTGCAAAAATAAAGTCACATCTATGTTTTAGATTCATAAATATATATTACATGTATGATCGAATTAATACAATAATATTTCTTGCTTTATTTTGTTTCACATATTTTCTTAAAACCTATTTTAATAAGATGAAGGTTTTATGCTTAACTTTATAAAATTGTAATTAAAAATGAAAAAAATGAGCAATACGTTTCATTAACTTGTTCATTAACAGCCTTTTATTAATTCTTATTTCTTTTGATAAATTTATTAATTATGCTTAACTTCCCAATGTAGTTTCTAAAGAATATTTTCAGTTAAATAATTTAATTGAAAACATTTGTTTAAAAGCTATCAAACAAGAGTTTTCACAAATCAAACACATCTAGTCATTTAGAAAGTTTGAGTTTTAGAATTCCTTTAAAGCTCTGACAAAACTTCTTATTTTATATTTTGTTTTAGTCATGTTGGTATTTAAAGGAATACATTTCAATGAATTTAAAGGATTTAGAGAAAAGATACACCAAGAAAAGGTTTAGATACAGTTTAAGGAGAGATTACAAGATTCAAAGTGTGTGTATTTATCTTTTTATAAGATAAAGGTGAATATTAAGAAATTGTTGCATTGTGTGTTTTCAAATTATTATTTGGAGAAATAATTTTTGGATTTTTCAAGCTGAAAGCCCAAGATACTATGATAAATAGAATATGTAATATAATTAGCATGTTGCATCTTAAAAATAACTAATCTTGCAAGTTCTCTTAGTCTCAGCTTACTTTTAACCCCCAAAGATTTTTAAAAGTTGTCTTCGATACATAAACGATGAATTCTTAAAACATTTCACATCAAATTGCATACAATCATGTAATTATTGGGAATAAAATACTAAATATGCTTACATTTTTTAAGCATATTTAGTATCAGTTGTTTTATTATAAAATATTTTATTAGTAGGAAAGTTGTGTTTAAATCATCTCGTATTTAACTTTCAAATATCTTAAGTAAAATATGCTGTATAAATAAACTATTTTTATACCATAATATACAATTTTTAAATTCAAACAGAAAACAACCTAAATATATCTATGTTTGCTAGTATGTTTTAAATATTAAATAATATACTTAATCTCAGTTAAGTAAAAATGATAAATATTTGAGGAATTCTACTATGTGGTTAAGAATGTGTTTCTTCCTTAAGAAAGTTTAAAGAATCATTATATTTCTACTGCTAAGCAATTGGACATGATGACACATTTCAATTTTATGGAATTATAACTCTTAGCGTGAATATTTGAAAGTTCTTCATTTTCATTTCCTTGCAATAAAATAATTTCCTGATTGTCCCCAAGAGTGTTTTCATCTCTATCATTATACTTTAGGAATTAATACAAAACGAACGAAATTTATGAAACAAATATATCTTACAATAATATATAATATAAGGCTTATATATATATATATATATATATATAGAGAGAGAGAGAGATACCAAATCTTACAAATACTGTAACTAAAAATATGAACATAAAATTATGTGAAAATCATATGACACATATTAAACATAATTTTTCCATTCCGACAACACAAAACTTTTAGATAATGCACCATCGTTCCATTATTAGAAATCATTTGTACATTTAAACTGAAATGTACGAAAAGGAATTATATTTAAATATATAGTTTGTATAATTAAGTATAGTTTCCTTCGTGAATGTAACTATTTATGCTTATTTTTACACTAATTCTAACGAAAAAAATCTACATAAAAAATAATAGTACTTTACTTTTATTTTACGTCTTATTAACTCCAAATTTTAAACATAAGGAAACTTAAAATAAAGGTTCAATTTTTTTTTGATTAATCTATATACGCCAGCAATGTCTTAAACTCAGTTGTTAAAATGATCGTAAAATATTTAAATACAGACACTCAATCAGTTTTCATTTATATCTGAATTCAACTCTAAGTCTAGACATAAAAGCTCTAAAAATAGGTATAAGCAAATTTTAAATGATAATTTTTTTTAATTTTAGAGAGAGCCTTAAATTTGTATAGATCATTTAAAAAGGAAAATTTTCTTTTCTACTCAGTAAGTATAATACTTATATGATAAAATGAGCGACATAATTTTAAAATACATAAAGATATTTTGTGCTAAAATTACATTTAAATTAAGTAATTAATACAATAAGTAAATTCAAGACTTATTTTTACACTTTTACCATAACAGACCATAATTTTAACAGTATTAGATGTTTATGATTGTAACAAATTGTTAATGATGATGATAACTTAAAAATTTTGTATTGCGAATAAAAAGTTACAAGCCATTCCGTTTAAGCAAAACTAAACGAGAAAGTTAAAAGAGAAACTATAAAAACATGAATTTAAAAATAAAAAAGTTACTGTAAGACGTTTTCTTGAAGCCAATTCCTTATTATCCAATCTTTTCTGGCACTTTCCATCTAAGCAAAAAGAAAAATGTGTTGCATTGTCCTAGATTTAACTCATTTTGCTATTTAAGAAAAATCTGTGAAAGAAAAATCTCATCCGAACATTTTGCGCTACATTACACATGAATCTAATGCTTTAACATCTCCAAAAGCATTTCCGTTATAATTAACGTACGCTTTTTCCTTGACGAATAAAAACAAGCACATTTAATGTAAAAATTTTCGTTTTGAAAGTTGGCTAAAGAAGTTTGTGATTTTTAAAACGATGATGATTATGACTTTTACTAAAACATTATAACCAAAACAAAAATAGCAAGTTCTTATGCACAAAGTGTAGAATTACATGTTACAAATAGGAAAGTAAAATTTTCATTAATCACATAATTTTAAGCTGATATATAAAACATAACAATCAAAACTTAACTTTATGATATTCTATGTAAAGTTTTCAGTGTTATGTATAACTTTAAGTTACTGTTGATAGTCATCTAGAAATCTGCGTATTTCAGACTTAATTTCAGCCAATATCCTTGATTTTCCCTTTGATTAAAGTCCTTACTGCCTCATCTTAGGCGTCTTTCGGAAATTTCTTAAATTTATTTCCCTGTCTATAACAAATCCAAATTTTTTCCTTTCATTTTTGCTTTTAAATAAAAATCAGAAATATATAAATTCTGTCAAATAATATATATTAAAAGTAAATATTTCTTCAATTTATAAAATATTTATTATTATATTTTTAAATGACCTAAGAAATATATTAAAAATTCTGATTATTAATTAATGTAGGGAGAGGAAATCAATATAGTTGCTTCTCTTTTAAAACTGTCTTATAGTTACATTTCTAGTTCAAGGGGTATTTTAATTAATAATCTTTAAAGTTATTATTCCAAATGAATAAGGTTTAAGAAAACGAGGGAACAAGACATTTCTATTTTACTTATCACAAGGGATATAATATTTATCACTTTACTTCATACAAATAATAATTTTGGAACAAAAGGAAGGTCATTTTCTCCAGTCTAAAAAATGTAATTATAATGTTTTGTTCAAGAAAAATTAATGTATACAACCTGCTGAAAGTTCTGTAATATTTACTTTAAAATTCTTTTCTCTTAACTAAGTGAAGTTCATATAATTATGGCGAAAAAAATATATTGCTTTCCTTTTTTTGCTACATACATATTCAAAGACTATGTTTTATTTATTTATATTTAGACTATTGATGCTTCTAAAATATCAGTTTAAAAAGCTATTAATTGCTTTGAAAAAGATGATAAACGTACATTATCAGTGAAATGAATTTTTGTTTTTACTTAAAAATATAACAAATATATTTATAGTATTCTATGTTTTTATAATGCTTGTAAATCCCCTGTTAACTAATAAAGAATTTATATATGCAATAATTATTATTAGCGCATATGTTTTGTGTACATTGATAAAATGCTTGAATTATTCATACAAAGAGAATACAAAGCGTTTCAATTCAATTATTCATTTTTGTTTGGAAAGTAAATTATTCATATTGAGTTTTTTGGAGTGAAAAGTTTCTAAAGTTTTGTAAAATCGAGTTGCAAAGTCTCAAATTTTTGTTTTTAGTTTTCCTGATTAACAATATCAAATGATAAAAGATAAAAAATATTAACATTTCTGGCTTATTTTATTTTTTTCTGAAAAAATAATGTGCCTGTGTTGGTGCTGTAATTTTCAAAGTATAAAAAAATAGAAATTATAATTAGTTGTTAGAACAGAAAAAGCTCATGTTTAAGTTTCCTTTTTTGTTTTGATTTTCCATTAAGTTTTTGTTTTCACACTCAAAGTGGATTTTTATGTTATGCTAATACCACATTGACTCACGCGAATATTTAATCCTCTAACGTTAGAGGTCTTTGCTTATTGGATATGAATGCTTAAAAAATTATTTACAATGTAAATATTCTAGCTGCAAAACATTTTGAAGAGAAATCTTTTGTCTAAAAGAGATCAAACCCTAAAGACCATTGACCACACACCACTTACAAAGAATGGTTTTTTCTTTGTCCCTGAGGAATATTGAGGGTGTTATTATCTCAATATTGAAAGTTTTTGGTAGTTTTTTATTTCCTTCTTTTCAAAGAATATTAAAATATTAGACTCCTCCTTCATAAATTTTCATAATTTATTAAAATATTAATCACTTAAAGTTTGAAAATTTTTACTTTTTGTACAACTATTATTTTCTTAACAACATATATATCTGACTTTCATATTATTCATATACCAGAAAATTATAGTTTAAATACTGTTCAAGTTATTTTTAATATTTAAAAAAATTTCTAAACCAAATTATATGCTTCAAAATTATTATTAATAATTAGGATAAAATAATTATTATAAATCAGAAACTTATGCATAACTAAAACAGAATTTTCTTATAGAACAAATATATATTAGTCTTACACAAATTTCTTGAAATACAACATAAATTGGAATAACTGATTGGTGTTATTTAAACTTGCACTCTTGAACTAAAATTTTTTCCTTCAATAGAACTCTGAAATTTGATTTTAAAAAATACTTTTGTGTCCTTAGGAAAATTTTTTCCTGAAAATATCTTCGACAATTTTTGCAATCTGTTATTGAAAATGTTGAAATCATGTGAGTTTTGATGATACCATGTCTTCTTTTCATGATATGATGTTAAAATTTTCCTTCAAAATTCCCTCATTTATTTTATTTGATGAATTTTTGAATCAGGAAACATAATTTTTCCAAAACTCTTTCGTGTTTCATAATTGCAGAATTATTGTTATTAAAAATTCTTTCATGTTTCAAAATCATGGAAATTATAATTAAAAAATTGATTAAATGCTGTGATAGGAAATAAAGTTAATACTAAATTTAAGAGCTGTAAGGAAACAATCAGTTATTGTTTCTTATTTTTAATCAGAATTCATATTCATATAAATCATTATTTTACTACCTTTAAAAAGTACAATTTTTAAGCAATAACATATAAATACTAAAATATTTAATCAACATATTTTTATAATTAGTAAAATGTTTTTTAAAAACAAGTTATTATTAAGAAATATTAAAGGAAAATACATTGCATATGTGTGTGTAAACTGGTAAATTTCTTAATAGTCTGTGATTACAAAGCGATTTTTATATAGTTCTACTTGTTTATTTCGTTGTATGTCAATGCAGCAAGCAATTTTTACTTCATTGGTACACAAAAATGTATCTTTTATTTTATAAATAAAGACAGTCCTAAATTTCAAAAACATAATTATCCAAAATATGTCACTAAAAATAACATTTTGAGTACTTTAAATGAATTTTTACTATAAAGTCATAAAGTTTCATGGTTTTCAAGAAGCTATTTTTACAAGAAGTTAGCTATATAGCAATAAATCTTTATCTAGACGAATTTACAGCATTCTAGTATTTCAAATGATAGCAAAATAATAAATTATAATTTCACTAAGCATTTCTTCGTAATTAGAAAATTCAAATTTTAAAATTATTGTATCTCCAAAGATATGCATTTATAATGTTTTCCCTATGTTTGTAAATATTATTAGGTATGAAAAATAACGATAGTTATTGAAGAAATATTTTAAAGAGGAGACATGCCGTAACTGGATATTTCAAAACAAGAAAAAAATTTTATCTGTGAATAATTTATAATATTTTAATAATAATATAAACAGTAAATTAATTAAATAACCTTAATTTTTAATTGTTTAATTTACTATTTGATTTATATACGTTTTATATATGATCTGTTCTAATTATCCAATTTAATTTTTCTTAGTATTTAAAATTAACATATATACATTTCATTGTATTTTATTATATATAATATCATACTGTGTTGCATAATATATTACAAACATACATTTTAAACGTTTCATGTAATTTATAAATTTTTAATAATATAATGCATATTAGAAATAGTTAATGAAATATTGCTTGAGTATTCCATTGAAGGAGTATATAAAAAATCTTACAATTTTTTAATATTAAAAAAATCGACTAAAATATTTTTAAAATGAAACATACTAGTTTAACCAATTTATATTTTGAAGCAATAATATTGGTTTGATTATTATTATTTATTTATTTCGATTTAATATTATTATTTTCATTTATTGTGAATTATTTATTAAAAATGAATATTTCATTAAAAATGTATAAAAATTGTAAGAAATGTTATGATTCAAAAGTGAGAATGCTTAATTTCCTATTTTAGAACATATAATATTGATGAAATTCTTTTTAAATAATAATTAAGGACATGCTACTTCTATTATGATCGTGATTGTTACCGTTTCTGTAATATTGCAAGTTAGTAGTATATATTCAAATAGTTTGCTTGAAAATATAAGACTTCTTACAGTATTATAACTTTCAGTGTATATTTGTTTTCTTATAAATGCGAAATTTATTTATTATTTCTTCTCAAGATCTTTTAACTTACAAGGTCTCCAATGATTATTAAATGCACAATATATTAATTAATCAGATTTTCCTTCTTCAAAATCTGTATGTTAACTTCATGAATGGAACTGACTAACTATTGTATATTTCCAGTATTAAGTTCAAGCAGTTAGAAGGAACTTTCTCAGTGTTCTTTGTAGTGTTATAGAAATGATATTGTAAATATGTAAATTAATAGTTTCTGTTTATTAATGGCCACAATTATTTAATGTTTCTGATAAAGTTATACATCCTTCTTGGTGCATAATTAAACCACATGCAGATTAACTGACTCATATGAATATATATTTTATGAAATATTTGAAAAAATTTCTTTAATATAACAAAGATTTATATATATGAACAATTGGTATGAGAAAGTTATTCAGCTAATTTCTGTAATCTACCGCATTTACATGCTTATTTACACTTTTTAAATATTTCGAGTTTAAATTTTAATTTCTTTCAAATATTCTCATGTAAATTGATAAGCAGATTTTTGATTTTCTTAATCGAAAATCTGACTTTCCTAATTTCCAAATTTGTGAAGATTTTCATTTCATTTAAAAACGATCATAAAAACTTTTCAAACTGAAAATTTAATTTTTAGTTTGAAAATCAAAAACGTTTTCAATAAAATATTACATTGTAAAAGGTACATCCCAATGAAATTCTATAAGAAAAATATTACCATTTCTATAAATGTGAGAGTGTTAGTAAAGAAAATATAAAACTTGTTGTTGAAAGATAATGAATATCAAAATGAAGTTTAAGAACGTTTTATAATATTCACTACTAAGTTAAACTAAAATACTTATTTTAAATTAGAGTAAAATTAACCTCACATTGAATATATTATGTGGGATAAAATTAACGGATTAAATTTTCCTTTTGGACTAACTTACATACTATGGAAAAACAGAATTTATTTTCCTTATTGAAAGTGGATTTCTTTTACTTATGTTGTATATTTTTGAAGGACATTCATGTAAAAGAAATATTTGACAACCTCTAAAATATGTCTTTTTACTTGAGTAATATTGCTTTTCAATTTGAAACATGTTAACAAGTGTTATTATGGAATGGGTTTATGATAAGGAAAAAAGCATCATCAATACTTTAATACGCAACAATTTCAAAATATAGTTTTCTATTCTATCACTGTAAGGACTGTTGCCTAAATTTCTCATCTCTGAATTCAGTAAATATGAATTCAAACATGTTTCTTCTTTCCACTTACAATGTAATTAAAACTCACAGTAATAAAATTTCGAATCAAACAAGTGTCGCTTAATATTCATCAATGTAGGAAAATTTCACCAATATTTTCTTGGCTAATCAAATGTAATACGTAATAACTATCAAATTCTTATAAATAATAATAAAATAATTTAATCTTCATATGTTTTGCTTAATATTACAACTGAAATAGTTAATAACGTTAGCTAACTAAAAAAAATAAATAAAATGTCTAACAAAAGCAGATCTTATTCCAAATGAAATGATAAAAAAATTCCTAAGTTATTACACATAAAATTTTCAAACAAAAATGTTGAAATAAAAAATAGTATACCACCCATTTCTAAAAGACATGAAAAAAATGCAAAATTTAATTTAAAAAACTAACTTACCAAGCATAAAACCGTAAAAGTAGAAAATTTATTTCCACCAATATTTCCTCACCTGCAAATTCCAAGCATTCAATTTATATAAGTAATTCTAGACGAAATTTTAATATTGTAAATGAAACTCTATAAAGAAATGCTTAGATTATGTTGTTTTAGCGTTATGTTGTAATAATTCTGTTCATCAAAAATTAAATTTATTTAAACAGTTACACAAATAGTTAATTAACGCTCTCAAAGTATTCAAAGTACATAGACTTCCGAAAAAAAAGGTTAAAAATTAATATTCTTATTTATATAACAAACTTATATTAAGCAAAAATAATAAGTAATCTTATCTTCTTAACTTTTACAGGAATTACTTTTACACCGTGCATGTATATATATATATATATATATATATATATATATATTGAAATAATTACTCTTCTGAACTCTAAATCTGACTATCTGAAAAGGGAGCATATCCGATTTAATATGAAGAATGGTAGCTTGGAATAAGCATAAATCTTGATTTATAAATATTATCAACAGAGTACCAGAATGTAAAATGTCATGTGTGACAACAAAGCATTTTATCATTTTTGTAATTGAGCTTTTTAAATTTATTATTTAATACTTATTAATAAGTGTGTAAAAATATAAAAACAATTTGCTAATGTTTTTGATGAGGTAAGAGGTGAAAAGATCTTTATAGGTAATTAAAGATAGATACATGAATTAAAAAAATACTAAAAATACAGTCTTTCAGTCAATTAATACAGTTACGCGCACACGAACTTATATATATATATATATATATATATATATATATATTAAATTAGTTACTCTTCAATTGAACTAACTCCTGAAGAGAAAAGGAAAAATTCGAATAATACACAAATATTAAAAACTAATTTTTAAAATAATATAATTAGTAATATATAAGTAAATAATAATTAACTACGATTAATTTCAAAAAAAATCTTTTGTAAGCAATTAGCTTCCTGGTATTACAACTAAAAGTTATAAATCCATGCAAGAAAATTACAACTGAAGTACAATAAAAAAAAGTTTTAAAATACTAAAAAGAGATTTAAATACTGAGTTTTTCTTCTGGAATGCAGAGCAATTAAAGAAAAGCAATATGCAATTAAGTAGGAAAATTAAAATAATCAATTTCGAAACTCTTAATTAAATCTACTTATCAATGTACGACTTTAGTACTTTCCACCAAATGAAAAAAAATCAACATTAATTCTTTTTTTTATGCACGAAATGATCATTGATAATTTTAATTATAAGATTGTGAATTCAATAATGCAGAATATATGAATTTGAATAATTAAATTATGTTATATAATAGCAAAGTTTTAATTTTGATTCATTTAAATATATATTAAAATGCTATTCACAGACACAAAGTAAATATATTAAGAATTTTACTGAAGTTACCTGAAAACAAAGCTCCATGTAAAAATATTACATTTGTTCTTAAGTTAATAAATCAATATAAAAGTTAAAAATTTTAAATACTGTTAAAATAAAATAAAAACAATAGATCTTCTTATTTGTGATTAAAATGAAGGAAAGTAACTTTCTTATGGAAATGATGAGGATTACTTTTCTATTCATAATTTCAAAAGATTTGTTGGCAACCGAATGGTAAGCATTTTAGCTGTTAATCCAACTATTCATGGATTTGTTTCTTACGTATCCACTATTTACCTCTATAAACATAAACTACTGAAGATGTTTGTTGTGGTTAAGAGCACACTTTTATTTTAATCCAAAGATTCAAGTCTATAAGCAGCTCTCTGAACTAAAAATTACCAGTAATCATAAAAAAAACAATTTAAATCATAATTTCAAACTTAAAATTGCAATTTAGGTTAAATGAATGTCACAAACAATGCAGAAAAGTATTTAGTATGTGTTAAATAAAGACAGTATTTAAATTATTTAAAGTAAAATTTTTAAAATTTCTGTTAATTTTAAAATAGATTGAAACATTTTTACAAAAATAAAATTTTTAAGACCAAAGCAATAGGATAAAATGAAGTTTTTATGCTTTTTTGTCTTTATAATACGCATTCTTATTTTAACCCTAAATAATTTCTCTAAGATTGCTTTTAATAATAGAATGTGGTAAGGTGAAAATATTCAGTCTCAAGAATTAATTTACTTTGGATAGTTGATAAATACACATTTAAAATTAATTTTGAAAATAAAGTCAATGAACTTATTTATTAGTCTGAATCAGAAATTCAAACCCAGAATTCTTTGTTTATTAGATTTATATTTTTCATTTTTATTATTTATCTACTTTCAAAATAAATACTTTTAAGAATTTGAAATTACCCTCATCCAGTTTTCTGAATTTCGAATTGCTTTTAAATCAATAATCAAATTAAATTATTATTATTTTTAAATCATATTCTGGAAGTAAGTTATTAAAACTTTAATGAAGTATAAACTATAGAAATAGAATATAAGTAGTGAAGGAAGTGTGCATGCCTTAAAAATATTATTTGTTTTCTAACTTCAAAATCTTATCTTCCTCTTCTTCATAAATTTATTTAAATTTTGTTTAAATGTTTAGTAAAACATTCACAAAGCAAAATGTACATACTTTTCTTAATTTAATCTACACTTCTATTTCAAAACATTGTAAATGAATAAAAATCAATTACTTAAAAAAATGATAAAATGTTTTTAAAAAATTATTGAAGATACAGTGAAGTATGAAAATATGCATTTTCGCTATTTTTTACACATTTACTAATTTCTTAAAATGCAATTTTGATGAAAGCAAAATTAAAAATCACTTTAGACAATAAAACGCTTTGCTTACAATAGTAAAGTCGTGTCTTAGAGCATAAGAAGTGTCTTAAAATATATTTTATACTCCTTTTTATTTGCTTAGCTTATATGGAAAATAAATATTTCTTACGAAAAGAATTCAAAACACGATTATTTCATAAAAATATAACGAATTGTTTTATCGTAGAATTCAACCATGATTGTAGTCAGTCAATGAATTTAGACTTATATACTTTCATATAACACTTGCGATATCGAAAACTCAAAAATTTAAAAATGTTTTTGATTTTGACTACGTTTTGTTAACTATTGTTTGACTGTGCCAATTATTTTAAGAATATAACTTTTATACTGATATTTTTCGGAATAGATTGCAGTGCAAAAGAATTTACAGCATAAATAAATTACTTTAGTTAAAAGAACTTTACTAGTGAAGATAATTAATAATTTTAATGATTATAATTAATTTTGATTATCGTAATATAAGATTCTTAAATGTAAATAATGATACAAAATATTTTCCAAATGTAAGTTCTGTTGCAATCACCATCTTAATAAAATAAATTTTAAAACTTAAAGATGTTGTGCAGATTACTTTGTTTGCATTCTATATTCTCACTATATTAAGTTACATATTTATAAAATAAAACTATTGGTTTTATAATGAAACATTTTGAAATTCTTATTAATAAAATTTATCAGATTTTATAATTTATTTCTACAGAAAAATGTGCAATTTTTAAACTCATTACTTTTATTAGACATTGAAATAAATCTTGTTCATGTGAATTTATCATAAAGCCATATGAGAATTTAATCTATTAACTTTTTTAAACTTTTGGACAAAGGTTTCAAAAAAATAATGTCAAATATAAAAAATCTTGGAAGAATTTAAAATACCTAATTAAAATTTGTTTTCTTTTATCATGCAAATTTTTATGCAACAGTAAAAAGTTTTAAAAAATTTTTTTATTTATTTTTTTTTAATTTTTTTTTTACATATTATATTTTTATATAAATTGATGCTTTTCTTATTTTAAAATTTATCAGAAAAAGTACTGAATTTGGACTGCATTTTTAATGTTATATTTTCATTCCAACGAGAATGTTTTCAACGAAGTATGTATTATTATTCTAAATTTACATGTTAAATCCTAATAATATAAGAAGCTGATAAGAAATAGGAATAAGATAAATTTACTCTTGTATATTTAATACTTTTACCTCTTTTCCATTACTTTCTGCATTTTTTTATAAATTATTACAGGTAATATATATTTAGAAAGCTTATTTATTATTTATTGTAAATGTTTTATAAGTATAAAAATCTATAAAAAGTAGAAATATGCAATTATCAAAGAAATAAATAAAATTCTAATAAATAATTAAGATGCATACTATAAAATAAATCTTGTAAATGTGATACTTGAAAACATTTAATAAAAGCTGTAATACGTAGTAAGCTTGTAAGCCAAATTTTTATGTTTTTTAAATAACTCAATCTTAAATCATGGTTTTGCTATTAAAGGTAAAAGAGAATGTTAATTACTATTGTCCTTATGATCCTTGTAATTCTTCATTTAGAAGTGAGATTTTAAGACATTTACTCCAAAAATTATTAAAAACTGAATTAATGCAATTAAATTCAAAGTCATCTCGGTCATAAATGGGAAATAAATTCATGCAAAGTTTTTTTTTATTTATCCCTCTCTTATTTAAACATTACTCGAGTTCCTTCAGTTCCTTCATTTGGAACCTTCTTCATAAGTGATTAAAGGAAGAATATTCAATAAAAGATAATTATTAATATAATTAATTACTAATATGAAATTAATGTACAGCTTTAACATTTGTATTCTTGGACTCAAACATCTCAAGCACTTATTCATAGACTAAAGTACTGTAATTCAAAATATTCTTTTTAAGTATATATATAAGTTACGGTACTTTCATTTACTATGTTAGCTTTTTGCAATAGCATTAAATTAAACTTTTGTCAAAATATTAAGTAAAGTTTTTATTTAAAATGTCTTCACACAAAAAATTAGACAAGTTATATGTTTAATAAAATTTTTTAATTTTATGATGTAATTACATGTAATAATAAAACACAACGTAAAATATCTTACTAGGAGATATAAGCGAATTTTTAATTTATCTTCTTTTATTTTTAATATTTATATTTATTGACATAACTAGTCCTAAGTAATTACAACTTGCTTACTATTATCAGTAAGCAGTAAAGTGTATTTGCTTTTAAAAATGTGCTTCATAATTTTTATTAACCAAATTGACACTATTTTTAAGTGTTACAACAAAGTCTACCATTCAATCAAATATAATAAGAATTAAACATTTACAGCAACAAACATTTTAGTCAAGATATCCTTATAAGTGCTGCTCATAGAATAAAAGTCTATGAATAAATTGAGGATTCATAATATTAACTTCTTCTCTGAAATAATCATAAATTTATTCTCATCTTTATTTCTCATCTTTAAATTCTCAATTCTCATCTTTATATCATCTAAAATAAAAATTATTAATGCAACGTCATAAATTATATTCATATTACAGTAAGAAGTTCAGATTCTGGTATCAAAATTTGAGTAGTAAAATAAATTCTAAATTAAAAACTGCATCAATTTGAAAAGACTAAAAAGATAGTGACAAAATATTTTAAATTTTCAATGAAAAATTAAAATGGAACCCAAATAAAGGGATTCAGAAAATGGATCTGGCCTAAATATAAACTGAAGTATTTTTAATTTTATTTAAAAAATATAAGATTTCTTATGAAATTTACAAAAAGAAGATAATATTTGGAATGAAAATAGCTATTTTGTACAAATTAATTTAGATTTTGCATGCAGATATAAAATAATTAAAAGATTTTAGTTATGTAAAGTTAAGAAATTCATATAATTTTTAAATTTGTAAGAAAAAAAATTGTAAAAGGGAATTAAAAATCTATGAAAAATTCTCAAGTTAATAAAGTATTGAGGGAAGGTAGCTTAATTTATTCATGTGTGGTGTTTTCGATTTTGCAGAAAATGCACTGCATTTATCAACCTATATCCATGAGGTTAAAAAACATTTAAATCATTTGATTGCAAAAATATATATTACAATATATACAACACATGCACAACCTTTTTCATTTCTTAAAAACTTCTTACAATTTTGAATTTAAATGTAAATACATATAAATTTACAGTTTTGAAGAAAATTTAAAATCGTTATTATTTTTTATTACTATTTTACATTCCTTTTTTAATATAAAAATGTTTCAGCCTAAAGGCTCTTTAAAATAAAAAATGTATGATTTAAATTTTTTTGAACTAAAATTGCATACATATTCTTCTAAAATAAAATTATTTTTGACTTATTAAGTTCAAGATTAATCAAATTTTTGAAGTATTCATTTAAAAATTGGATAAATAATAAATTAATGATTTTTAAGAATTTTAAAATACTAGAAAGACCAGAAGTTTGTAAAACTTAACTATTAATTGCCAAATATTAGATTGCATTATCTATCAAAAAATAATGTTATAATTACAAACAATGTTGTCAGATAAATTAATAAATTACCTTAATAGACTTAATATCAAAATTAAATTTCATTAAGCACTTATTTCCGCAAAATGTTTGTACTTATAATTAATTCAGTTACTGAAGATAATAAACTAATTTATATTTACCAACGCCAAAAAATAATTCATCAAGTATTTTGTTTTTATTAATTCAAGTATTTTGTTAATATTAAGAATTTCAATATATTTTCTATTTATTGTGTCTATTAATGATGCTTCAAATACTTAGAACAAATTTTATTATTAATTTGAATGTATTCTTTACTTTTTTAGATTATTTCTGTAACAAATTTCTAATATTTTTTGGTATGAATTAAAATATATGGACATTTTTTTCTTCTTAAAATGTTTCACTTGTAAAACTTGACAAGGAAAACAAATGTCTGAAAAAAAGAATGTAGCAACTTTTTCTTTAAATATTTTAAGTTAACAATTAATCAATTTGTTATGTTATGTTTTTGATCAAAATGTATGTAAATAAGTGATAAGTAATTTTACTTTAAACGTAACTATTACCAGTGCATTGAAATATTAAGGGTATAAGACAATATTTTGATATATAACTTTATCACACATAAAGTAGATGAGATAAATTACTTCAGAAAATATTTAACACAATACAA
Organism: Latrodectus geometricus; assembly: GCA_026290005.1. Lineage (NCBI taxonomy): Eukaryota > Metazoa > Arthropoda > Arachnida > Araneae > Theridiidae > Latrodectus > Latrodectus geometricus. Next base: position 1,233,820 of record JAPDSC010036855.1, read on the forward strand.
AACGATTGTTTCATTATTGTTTATGTGTGAGTTTATTGCTTGATAAAATAAAGATTTCATTGTAAAATCGTATCACTAAGATAAAATTATTTTATCTTAAATCACAATATATTAAAATTTTAAAAATAATCCTAGATGTAGTAATTTTTCTATAGGCGAGTGCATTAATATTTTTGTAAGCATCAGAAAATTTGCACTAATAATTTCTTTGATTCATTATGATGCTTTTCGTATAAGTTTTGAAATGAAAGCTTCAACATTTAAATGAAAATTTATTGTAAATACCAATTTATGTATATAATGATTTTTATGAGTCAAAATTTTACCAAAGTAATAAAATATGTGATTTTTTCATGTACTGTTTAATGTAATGAATGAAATCCAGTTTTTATTATTAATTATATAATAATCACTATTCTAATGATCATTACACAATTAAATATTAAACTTTTACTGTTCAACAATCAGCTCTTAAGAAATAAAATATTATATATATGTTTTAAAATGGCACTAATTTTCATTAATAAGAAATATGTTTTGTACTTTTTGATAATATTTCCCATCTTTCTCTTTCAATATGGAATTCGCAATGATGCTCATTTATTTGAATCTTCTTTTTTCATTATGATTAAAAAAACATTACAATATACTTACCATATTACATATTACAATATACTTACCATATTTTAAAAAAAACTATTGAAACAATAAAGCATTTCATTTAAAATAAGTTTCTGAAAATGTTTTAATTTACTGTGCTCAAAATATGAAACAACTTTAAAAATTATCGTGATTGATTTCTCTAAAATATAGTTATGTTTATTTATTAAATATAATTTTATGAGTAAACTTCGCAAATGGATGCGCGCGTTAAATGAGTGAATAAAACTATCCTGTTTTACTTAATGGATTTAAAAAGTCATACAGTATACCAGAAAATTTGAGTATCAACTTAACAAATAAATTATAGAATTTAAATAGATAATTATATTATTTTTATACTATGTATAATACCTTATGCATATAAACGTTATTTAAATATTGGGAATCAAATCTAGATGTTCAATGGCTTTTAAGTATATTTATCTGAAATAATTAATTTCAGATATAGAAAATAATCTGTCAGTAGTAAATTGATTTTCATGTCCTATTATGCATACACTTATTTAATCATATTATCTACAGAATTAATAATATTCACTTATTTAAACATCTACGTCATTTAGACATTAAAAAACTAAATGTTTGAGAAAAAAAATAATGTAATTTTTCACCAGTTATATAAAATATTAAATACCTAAATTATATTTAGCAATTTTTTTAAATAAAAAGCAGTCATTAAAATTAATTCAATGCATACATATAAGCTTTATCAACTGAATCCTGTGTTGTCTCGAATATTTACAGTTTCAAGTTTTCTGCGCCTCTAACTATTCGGCATCTTTCAAAATTTATACATATGTGGAAAAAAAGAAAGCGGATTTAATTTCGTTTAATTTCATTTACTTAGTTCAGCGCATCTCGAAGTTCTGCTCTAATTGTAGGTTCATAGCATAAAAAAGACGCCTACGTCTATAATAAGAAAAAGAAAGAAGAGAGGAAAAAAATAAGAGTTTTTTATGACACTCGCGTGTTTTTAAGGCAACATCAACGAGAGCATGTAATTACATTTTCTACGTTGCGCGAAAGTTTATTCCGCGCACACTAAGAAAATGAAAAAGGAATTCGAGTATAAGCAGCCATGGAGATGTGAGAAAGAAGAAAAGAAAAATAAAACTTCGAAAGAAGAGAGAGAAATAAAAAAACGAGTAACAAAACTGTCTAGCTAGCTGACGTTCATAAACCTCATGCAGGGGAGGGAAAGCAGGAATTCTAAAGTAACAAAGAAAAGCTCATCCTTTGGGAAAAACATGTCCAAGGCTCTCGCGCTATCACATTATGTGAATACGAGTGAGAAAAACATTTTAATCCACTGCTTGCTATGACAATTTTCACATTAAAACCATTTGAATAATGAACATGAATTAAGGAAAATGACAGTGAAAATACGCTTAAAAAACGCCTCTTAAGCAGCTCTTGGCAAAGAAGTAGGAAAAACTTTGGATGTAATGCACTGCAGTTAAGCTACATATAAAAACAAATCAGGCATAAATATTTATCATAAAGATAAAAATCTTGTATCACAATATTCTTTTGTTCTCTAGAAAAATATGCAAATATTTTTAATTCGAGAAATGTTTTAATTCTTTAAAATAACGTTCACAGTGTAAAACTATTAAAATGAGATGCATTGCTTTGAGTTTAAAAAAGTCATGCTGCTTAAAATTTAATTATTGCTTTAAAAACTTGCAATATAAAATTTTATGTCAATCTGTGACTTTAACAATGATGCAAAAAATAAATTCCAGAGTCTTTGCTTTCTCAAAAACTGGTCTAGTTAACAAGCTTTTTGAGGATTTTATTTTAATGTTAGATCATGGTTTATTTGAGTTATACATGTAAAGTACACACAACAGGTGTTAAGTAAAGTCATTAGAATTAATCACTATGTTTTTTGCCCTTCTACTTTTATAAATAACGCTTATATTGTTAACCTCTCCAAAGCTTGATATTTTAATAAATTCAGTATCAAAGATTTTGAACAATAGTGGCATAGTTAACTCCAAATCGCTTTAATACCTTTGTTTTGTGATTATTAGCAGAGTATATATATTTCTTCAATAACTTGTTTATATTCTTTTGTTTAAGAGAATTTTCTTAATTGCTTATTTGGAAAAAAGTTAACTCCTTCAAAATTGCAATTTAGTTCCAAATAAAACCCCGCAAAGAGAATCGACTTAGTTCAGATTAGCTGTAAAAATAAAGAGACTCTGATTAATGGAATTTGTGTTTGTATCTTGATAAATGAAAGAGTTTGTTGGCTTGTTACGTCCTTCAAAAAGGCTCTCGCCTCGCTTGAAGCAAGTTGAAGTCCTTGAAGAGAAAACGGATCATTCTTTATTTCTAATTTGGTATTGTTAAAGGCTCGTATTAAACAGCTTAATAAATTACATTTATCATTGAACTTCTTAATAGAAAATTGAATAGAAAGATCAAATTGCATTAAAAATGAATAAAACCTTAATTTAATACAATATTAGATTGTTTTAAAGAAATAAGCTGTACAATATTTCCTGTTTTATTTAATTGTAAATTTTGTAAACAAGTAACTGTTATTCCAGTATCTGTTGAAAACGCCATTTTTATGTGTTATAATTTCTAATATAATATGATTTCAAATTAATTTTTTATAAAATTAAACCCTCCAGGAAAATTAAAGTTAATTCTAATGATATCAAAAAACACGCTTTTAAATAAAAACATAATATTAAAATAAGCTTCCATATTTTAGTTTTACTGTTATAAAACTTCTTGTTTAAATATTTTAATGGCTTATAATAATGAAGGAATTTAATATTAAATATTATTAGTTTAAGGCACATTTGGATACAAAACTTGTTTGATAAAATTTCAATAAAGCTTTATTTGTCTATATTATAGCAATAAGATTTTTTTGTGCATTCTCACGTCAAAAAAAATTCTTTCAAAATTATCGTAGGAAGTTTTTTTTAATTAATTATATTTAAATTATATGTTTTTATTTATTATACAATTTTTTATTAATATAAAAAATGTAGCTTAAATGTATGCATATTTATAAAAATAATTGCATGCATGAAAATTGTATAATATTTAAATATTTTTATGTATAACTCATATGATTCTGCACTTCCTTATAAGTAAATAAGTAAAAAGTAGGTAAAATAATTTACATCAAGGATAAAATTTCTCGATTTTATTTAATAAATAATATTTACAATGCATTTTATCTGAGATTTTTGTATTAAATAAAAAAGAAGAATATTTTGTGCCATTTATCAAATAAAATATTACTTACACATAAAAAACTGTATAAGAAATGGCATACAAACCTATTAAGTTTATCAAACGTTTGTGCAAAAATACTTTAAGTATTCTCTAATTTTTTTTATATATTTACTAGTAATAAGCACTTTTGAAAGATAATTGAACCCTTTACGTTCATTTCCAAGTTTATAATGTCTGACTTACAGCAAATATATTTTAATAAAAATACATAAATACAATCAATTTTTCATTGGTTTGATTACATAGTTAAAAATATTTTTTTTTAAATTTAAAATGTTCACTTGATCAGTATCAAAATAGTTATAAGTACTCTCCAGGTAATCATTATTTTAAAAACAAAAAAAGGTTTAAACTTTTTCTTGTGTTGCATTTATAAAAATTTCAGCAGCTTAACAATTTAAGTTTTAAGATACTTTAAGAAACAATTTAGGTCAAAATGTTTCTTTGGATTAATATTCGACTATTTGGTTTCGTTTGGAATGGTAGTTTCTATAAAAACGTCTCTAAACTTGCCAGTGAAAATGAGGAGCAATAAATATCATACAGTTCATAAAATACACAATTTTTTCCCATTCCTTCGTTACCCTTTGAAGCCAATGCGCGCTTATCGATCCGTTTCAGGAAGGACTTAGGGACAAACGTAAAAAATGCTGCCTCGTCGCTTTCAACGATTTAATCTTCTGCATTGCTTAATTAGAATTTTTTATACAACTGCGATTGTTTTAAGCTCAAAATCAACATAAAATAAAGATATCTGCGCATTTCTCCGTTTTATGACCTAGGAGTTCAGACGTGAACTTGTCGAAAACTGTTGGTCATTAAAACTTCTTCAAGACGTTAAAAAAGAGAGGTTTTTTTAATAACGTTTTCTTGGGGCGTTCGATACTAAATAACCAATGGAATGAGCCAAAAATTATTTTTACGTCACCTTTTTTAATATATTACGATTCACCGACATCTTAAGAAAATGCATTAATTTTGGCTTTTAATTTTCTTTTCCGCCCTAAAAAATCGAAAAAGAACTACTTGAACTTTATTTTACGAGAGAGCGATGCTGGAGTTCTTATCGAATTGAATAAAATAACAAATTTTTATTACTTTTTCGACGTCTCCAAAAAAATTTAACTACTTTTTTGTTTTTGATAACAACTTGTGTATGATGGCGTAGAATCAGTGAAAAAAAGTCCCCTATATGTTTACGCTTGCTGTGTTTGCTTATGATTAAACAAAGACACCACTCGTAATTCATAAAAAAAAATTCCTTTTGCCTACTGGCGAAAAAAAATTGCAAGATCATTATTCTAATTTAAATGCTAGAAGTACCTAACGCTAATTTAGAAAATTTATTATTAGTTTAATAAAAAATTATAATTAGCTATTTACTTTTTTAATTAAAAAATGCTTTGTGAAACTTGAATGCATTGTTATCCATGAATTAAAAACTAATTGTATTTAATAAATTGTAGTTTAATGTATTGCTAATATATAATTAATCAAAAACCAATTAAAATTATCTCTTCATTTAAACGCTGTATATGTTCTTTTTTCTAACCTAGAAGGTATTTCCACGTATTATAAATAACTAAGAAATTGCATTATTAAAATAATTTTATCATGTTAGTAATTATTTTCTTCTTTTTCTTCTCTTTGTCACTAAAGCGTTTTATACTTAAATTTTTAGTTCCATAGAAAAATGTTTTTGGAATAGATTCACTAAACAGTTATTTATTTATGAAAATCTATGTGCAGAAATAATTCAAACTTTCATTTTCTCACTCCAAGTAAAAAATAAAAAAACCCGCTTAATTCGCTTAACATCAGTCGATAAAGTTATCTTAAGTATAAAACCTTCGCATTTTAAGTGAATATCATCTTTGAAACATGAATAAGTGGAAAAAATACAATTTTATCTCTTCTTTTAAACTGAAAATGGAAAAGACAGGAAAAAATTATGGATGAAGGATAAAATTTTTGCGGTAATAACTTATTATGCAGTACTGCCACAAAGAAGTCCAGTCAGTTTGATGATAATAAACTTTTATTCTTGAATGAACATTCCAAAACTTCTAAAAATTTATCTCCTCAATTTTATGTTTCGCAATGAGGTTTTCGCGTGATGCACAAAATCTAATCTGCAGACTTATTAACAGAGAAGAGCCAAGAGTATTGGCAGGACGGAACATAAATGATATTATTAATTTCATCCAGAAATATTTGAGAGAAAGTTTTGTTCTTCATTCATTTTTTCTTCTTCGCAGAACTGATAGTTGTAAAAAAAGTAAAAAATATCACCTAAAATTTTCTATAAACTAAAATAATTTCTTTCCATAAATGTCTTGAAATAATTAACACCAAATTCATTTTTCAAAATCATGTTTGACCAGGAGAAATAATAAACTAATGAGTACATTTAAAACTAAAACACGTCATAAATAAAGTAAAATATTTTTAAATATTAATTACATATTTCCAAGTAATCGTAACAACATTTATATCTTATTTTATTTTATATAATATTTCCTTTTCTATGAAGAAAAATCCTTAATTATGTTATAAGTGCATAAATAAACAAACGTGAAATACTTGATTAATATTTTACTCTTAGCTTTTTAACAAAGGATTTTTAACCATATCTAGTCATTGAAGTTTTCCTTTAAATATAAGTTTCTTTTGGAAGAATATTATAATTTTAATTAAGAATGAAATATTTAAGCTCAAAGATAGACTATTGAAATGAATAAAATATTTAAATGAGTAAATTGATGCTTCCATTTATTTAAATTTAAGATATCAAATGGCATAAATTATTTTGATTTTCATTTACGAAACAAATTATAATTTCTGTAATATTTATTATATTAAAATAGACATTTTTAAATGATGATTAGAACCACTTTCAATGATTCTGTTCCTTCAAGTAATGGAGTTATGAAAGCTAATTGCTCTTATCATTTTATTTTCGTGCACTTCGGTCACATCTTGTTCATTTTATGCACTGTAAAAAATATACTTTGACCCTTATCTACATTGTATTTTTATATTAAAAGCAAATTTTATGGTTATAATGATAAATATTTCAAACTAATTTAATATTTCATAATATTTTGTAAAATATTTTAAACTATAATAAACAATTCTAGAAATCATTTAAATATTATTTTTAAAAGATAATAATCTTTTTATTTTCCTAAATTAAAATCAGTGAAATTATGAAATATTGTCTTGTTATTTCATCCCCTTATTTAAGCAAATCTTTCTTTATGTCATTATTATTTAATTTTACAGTAGAATGTTTTGAGGATTTTCCCACGGAATAATGTAATCAACTATATAAAACTTATTTAGTTTTTAAATATGGTTCTACGTTTGATATTGTGTTGCTTTATACTAAACTAGAAATATTCTAAAGTATTTTCTGGCTAATTTAAATTATTATTTATTTATATATAACTTAACTACGTGTTTTTAAAATGTAAGAAAAATTTCAGCCTTTTCAAATTTCAAACTTGTTCCATATTTTTAATCGCTTCAAAATATTTTTTAATATTCTTAATATTGATGTTTTCCTTTACTATATTTCTTCTGTAAGATTTGATTATTTAAATAATTTTCACTAATATTCATTACTTATTCATAAAATTATATATAAAATAACTTTTTAAGTGAGTAAAATGTATAAACACTAGTATTCTGTTGTCAATATTATGATAGTTTGCATAATATTATATTTTTTTATAAAGTAACTGTTTTTAAAACATTGTTTGAAATATTTAGCTATACTTTAAATAATTTCACTATATGGCTATTATGTGTGATAAATTAGATATTTTGAATAGCCAGGTGTTTTTAATTTCTGAGAAATTTCTTCACATGGATTACACGCAATTTCTTTCAAGTGTTAACAATTTTTTTAGATTTGGATTTCTCTTTTTTTCATAAAAATGTCTTAAGGAAAGAGTATGAATAAGTAATTAATTAGAAAAATAATTCATTATAAGTAATTTTTATTAGAAAATATATAATTTCATAAAATATCTTATGATCAGTTTCATTCACCATATTCTAATAGCTTTAAAAGCAATTTTCATATCTAAAAAATAATAAAAAGTTTATGTTATGAAAAATTTTGTGTTATAACATAAAATGTAAGAAATAGTCTACTTTTATTTATCTTTTCCTATTTTATTTTGCCTATAACCAACTAGAATTAAAGTTGTATTTAAGAAGTATTACTAATTAACTATTGTATGAGACGATTTTAATGATTCATTTTGTACTTTAATGAAGAATTCTGAAATATTTTTATTACTAATTTAATTACTGCTATAAGCAAAATATATTTTCCAAAGAAATATTAATCTAATTTATTCTAAAATATACTTGATTTACATTAAACCTTCTACAAATTAAGTAGGTTAAGTAGTTTATTATACAGTAAATGTTTAAAGATGGGATATTAACAATATAATAAATTATTAATTTAATATGTAATTGTAGATTTCGTATATTAATTTTTTAATTTAAATTTCCTCGACATATAAATGCATAAAAATACTTAAAAAATAATTCTAGAAATATCATAAAAATGTAATTACTCAATATTACACGCATTTGAGAGTATCTTCAGGAATAATCTTCAAATTGTTGCATTTTATGTATCCATAAATTTAGTTATTTTAGAAAATGTTTTGAATGAAACAAATCTTAAGCTAAAAGAAATCACGTAACTTATCATAAATGACGCTTGAACTTGTATATAATTTTCTAGATCCTTGTAAAGTTTCGAACAAATAATTCAAAGTAATTCTCAAATTATTTGCTTATAACATGTTAAGAAAGAAAGTAAAGTAACAATGTTTTATTGTTTTATTAAAATTTTTAACATTATTAAAATCTGAGAAACAAATTATAGAGTTGAAACCTTAGCCAATTCAAAACTAAATTCATATTTTTTACTTTAATTGAATAAGTTGTACTGCAATATACTAGTTCCCTTGCCACACTTTTAGTTAAAAATTATTATATCGAGTAAATGATATAAAATATGTGAATTTACAAAGTATAAATAATTAAATCATTTACGTAAATAATGTATAGATTTATGCTATTTTGCAATTATAACGTACTTATATTTCTTTGATTTGTTTTTTTATTTTATAATGCTGCAAAGAAACAATTTTGAACTAAGTAGTTCAATTGTATTTATGTTTTTCGAGATTTAAGATTGGATGTTTGATTTAATGTTTGTTGATGTTAAAATGATATGCTTTAAATATTATTTGTTATTGAACTGCTCAAAAAAGTAAGAGTGAGACAACAAAGAATAAAAATACGTCAAAGCAAAAAGCAAATTAATTTATTCACAAAAAAAGAAGTAGGAAATTATGGGAATGAATTCACAAGAAATAACTAAAAGTTCATAGTGATTTTTCTGTTACGTTATGTTTAAATATTCTGAATACTGAAAGGGATTATATATATATATATATATATATATATATATATCATTTGGCATGGAATACCATTTAGACACTTGTCTTATGGCGTTGGATTAAAAACAACACATTCCTGCCATTACTGTCAACGCCCTCAATAAAGACCACACTGTGAATACTTGCCGCATTGCATTTTTTAATAAAACTTATACAGAACAATAACAAAATAACAAAACTAAAGAATTTTTCGGGTAGAATACAAAAATGATTTGTTTTTTTCATTGGTTTTAAAGCAGCGTAAAATAAAAAAAAGTCAAAACATCCACAGGAAAGTTATTTTATGATTAATAAAGACAATTTTTATATAAAAAAAAATTTCATCAACAAAAGCTTCATTTCTTCATTGAATGAATTTCAGTTTCATTTGAAACTTTATGCTACTCTTAAAATTATCATAAATTTAATGTACATTAATATACATTGAAAAAATGAGAAAAAATTGAAAGTAAGTAAATATTTAATATCATTTGTTAATTATTTACATAACTAAAGCTTTTGTACTGAAAATCCTCAGTGCCTCGTTATATATTTCAAATGACAAAAATATCATAACCACTACAAATCAACATATGCCGAGTGCACCCATTAGTATATGAAGACAAACTTCAAATCATCTTCTTGTATTCGTTGAAGTAAATCATATTTTTGATTTTTTAAATATAGGTCAATTCCGATTATACATGCATATTCCAAGAAAGCATAATTTCATTATAAAACAGATTTCGTGTCTCTACCTTAATTCCAGTGAAATTACAAACAGCCACAACAACTTACTTTTACTAGTCATTAAGTATCTCTTTTCATAAACTTGTCTTTTTATAAAAAATATTCAACTTGCCACTGAACTTTAATATTAAAATTTGGTTTGTTTACTAGTTGATTTGTAAACATAAAGCGAAGTACAAGATTAAATATTTTTTATTTATAACAACATTTGACATGCAAGAAACTAAAATAAAAATAAAAAATTACAATCAAACAAAATCTTACCTTTCTTTATATTATGAAATAAAACCTCCATACGTGTTCCAAGAGCACTGAAAACACGACTGAGCACTAGAACTAAACTACACGTGACTCAAGAACCAATCTTGTGAATCTCTTCACTTCCACCTACGGGACGATAGGGTTAAAGCCCCCAGACTGCAGTACTGTAAATGAGGGTAAAAAAAGGGTCCGAAACAAGTAACGGAACTCAGAGGTAACAAAGGGAGAACAAGAATAGTGGGAAATTCAGTGATGGTATTGGGGGTCGATTACCCCCGGGTTCGTGAACTCCGAAGTGAATGAACCTCTACTTTCCCTTTCGTTTCTCACGTAAAAGGTTCTAAGAAAATTGAAAGAAAAAATTCTGAAAGGGGGTTAAGGGTAGTAAGGCACTAGACTTAAGATCATGAAATAGTTTCTCAAGAAAGTGGGTCCCTTAGAATGGGGTTAAGGCTGATAAAGGGCTAGACTCAGTAGTATAATAACCCTTTAACCTGACTTAAAAATTCAAGGCAAAGTAAATAAATATTGTTGATTTGTAAATTAAAATAACATTCATTATTTCATGAAAACTAATGAACAATTGGTACATAATTCCAATTTGCTTTGACAGAATAAATTAATAGTGTACATTGGTATTTTGTATACTTAACATAATCAGTAATTGAAAATAATTACGGGTGAAATATTAATTCAGTAATAAAAATGAATTACTTGCGAAATAATATAATTTGGAAATTCAATTTCTTTTTCCAAAATGAGCTGTTATTTATTTAATACCAAATTTAATTTCAAATATACTTTTAAATCTTATTTTTACTTAAAGTAAGCACGTTAAATTTTATATTCCTAATATGTTAATCTATATCCATAAATAATAAATATCAAAGTTTACTATTAGATTAAAGATTTTTATAAATTAAAAAATTAAATTGCTGTAAAATATCTTTGACGAATGTTTTTTCTGGTATTTTAAAGCCAAGTGTTTCAGTTCTATTAGTAAACAAATATGTAGGTCTGAGGAAAAAAAACAGTTTCATTTTGTTGTTGGTCCATCATTTAAAAATGATTTTGGGTTTATTGCATGCAAGTATGTAATGCCCTATGACATTTTAAGATTTCACACATTATCTTATAATGTGTTTGAAATTAAAACAAATTTTTAAAATAAAATATCACTTAACTATTTGTACATCAAGTTAATTTATGTACATTTTATTTCATATTTTTTACTCTATGGAATTATTTAATGTATAAAATTTCTACGTAAGTGAACATAAATATTCAGATATATAAACATCTATATACTTATGTAAGCACGTGAAATGTGAAAATTTATTCAAACTATTTTAATTTCTAATCTATATGTTGAAATTTATAGTTACGTTATATTGTAAATTGTTAATTTTCTGCTAATTTTTAATTCAACTTATTAAGGACACTTTTGTTTCTTCTGTAAACACATCGCCTCTCTCAAATAGGGCTATTAAACTCAAGACACATTCTCTTAAGATCAAGCACTTCATTCATTACAAATGTTTTCGAAACTATTAAGAGGTTCTTAGCTCTTACCTATAACGAAGGAATTATTTATGAACCCATCTCCAATGGAGCTTATAATACTTTAAGCAACGTTTTAAGAAAATTTTCTTGCCTTTTAAATTATTAATTAAACTGATCACAAAATATTTATGGTTTTATACTGATTTATTGGAATTAGTAATTTGATTAGTTTATGGTATGTAATAAGGTATGTATGAGAAATACATAAATGAGTAATAAGGTTTTATTCTGAGATTAAAATTAAGAAATTTCAAATTATTAACTAAGCTATTAAAAAAATTATTAGAAAAATAAATCATTACGATACTAAAAAATTTCATATCATTTGGCATAGATATTGTAATATTTTTATCATTTTACAAATATTTTGTCACTGTAGTTATTTATATATGTAATCTATAAAAATTCTTAGAAATCTTACTAAAAATGAAACCAAATTGCATACTTAATTTTTTCATTAATTATTAATTTTTATTATAATTTTTATGTTTAACAGATAACATAGATTTAAGGTATATATATATATAAATTCGAAGAGTTTTATATATAAATACCTACAAAATCATTATTTATTTTTATTCTGCAACAAACTATAATTGTAAATTATGAAATCATAGTATACTCATTATTAATAAAAGAACTTTGATTCTTGGCTCAAAAGATGCATAATAATGTAAGTAAATTGTACATATCTGCGATAAATACAATTCAAATGTAAATCCGGATAACATTATTTTGTAAACATTTTTACGATTCATAAACCTCTTTAGGAAAGGAACATCTCTTAAAGTTAAACTTTAGAAATTTAAAATTAAATGCAACTAATCATTTTACAATTTAAAAATTAGTGAATACTCTCAATTTTTACCAGCAATAAAATTAAAAATGTTATTATCAGGATTCATTTCGACTTTAAGATAGTAAGCAAAATTCTGCATTACATTACAAGACAGAGTTTAGTGTAAAAGTCATTTGTTCAAAATATCTGAACTAAAAAACAAAGAAATCATTTTTAAAACGCATTTAGTGTAAATAATCTGATCTCTTATGCTTCAAAAAGTAATATTATTTTCTTCAGAAATTTTGAAATTTTGCGAGTTTAATTTGTAATACGGGAAGTGTAGTGCTTTGACTCATATAAATATGAATGCTCTTTAGCATTAGAACGTCTAATAGCAAATTTTTCTGATACTTAAAATTCAAAATACATTACAATTCCTGGAATTTATAGTAGATATCATTGAATTGGATCTCTTTGCTTTATAAACCTCAAATTTCTACATTTTCAGTCAAATGAAATTCTTTTTTTTAACATTTTGCACAATTACACACAAAAAAACATCATATAACTTTACTGTGCTTTGAAACATTTCACATGTTGAGATTTTGGAAGAAATTGAAATAGACTAAAATATAATATTGAACTTTATATAAAAAACTAGAAAGAATTTAATGCACATTTATAAATGTGTGAGTTACGCTATTTTTAGATTGCAAATACATTACATTTTAAAGTAGTCCATTCATTTTTCTTTTTTAAATTTGAAAGTGCAGGCAAGTCTCATACTTTAACTCCCTTTTCAAGGACAGATACTTATTTACTAATTTCAGTACCTCATATTTATTCAAATCATTTTAACTTATTCTCGTTTCTAAATTTATTCTATATCAATATTTAAGGTAAAACTTAAAGATCTGATGGATCATTTATTTTAATGAATTTATGCCTAATTTACCCTAGAAACTCATAAGTGAAAATACATATTGATGAATAAATGTATTAGATTTAAAAATTTAGTGATAAGTTTTTTAAACTAATTGAATAGCTCTAAGATTAAATAAGTAAATATTGACATCTAATTAAATATTTACAATGTAATTAAATATTGACATCTGACATGTCAATCAATAATAAAATTTACTACAATAACTCAATAATTTTAGTTTTCTTATAATTTAACTAACTCCTTATAAGACTTTAGCATTAAAATCATTGAAAAATGTTATCTTCAATAAAA
>JAPDSC010036855.1:1258053-1273882 GCA_026290005.1 Latrodectus geometricus
ATATCTAACAAAAATATATTATATATATTGATCTATATATATTTATAAATTTATACATATGTATGTATATATATGTATGTATATATATATATATATATAAAATTCAATTCTTTTAATTCAGAAAAAATTTAGCAACAAGTATGGTACATAATTTCTAATATATTAATTTATAATTGTTAATGTTAAAATTGCTTTCAGGTTAATTACTAAGCTGAATGTTAGTTACACATTTGTTTAAGAAATTGAGTAAATGTTCTTTGAATTCTATCGCTTAATCGCTATTTATTAAAAATTTACAATTTAAGAAATCACAGTCTTTGTTTACTTAAAAATAGATTAATATTAAAATTCGTTTTCATACAATATTTTTAATAAAACAGCCTGTATATAATTTTAATCTGAGGGAAAAAAGCAAAAAGGACTGATTTTTCAGGGAACATTAATCAACTATCTACCAAAATTTACAAAAAATATTTATAAAAAAAAGAAGAAGTTATTTATTTTGAAATGTGTATACAAAAGGGATTGAGTTAGGAATTCCCTTAATTTTATTTTATGCATTATTGGTTATTTTCATAGAAACTTTCTTTATTTTTGAATAACTAAAAATGGACTTCAATAAATTCTTTATTATAGAAATCCATGTTTCTACTAAATAACTAAAGTATTTAATTTTAAAAACAATGCGAGAAGTTTTAGCTTTTAAAAAGTTTGGTTATAAAAGTTTTTTTCTAATAATTACTATATCCTCAAGAAACACACAGCTTATAAATTAATCAAAAACTTAAATATTTTTGCTTTATTTATATTTGTAAATTTTAAAAAATAAAATGTGTGAATAAGGAATGTTTTCGTCATGACTTTCATAAAACTTCTTTTATGTAATTTAATGGCAAGATTTAAAACAGCTTAAACATTCTTTTTTGTTATGGTTTTTATGCTCTCCTACCACTTTTCCCTTACTGGCCCTTATTTTATCCCAAGATAGATGCGGCGGGTTTCAGTTGGAGTTTAAGTAATTTAAAGTGCATTCCGAACTATTTCAAGCATTCATGCTCATGTCTAAATAACTTAAGATATAGCATTTAATATAAAAATTTAACTAAGCAATTAAAATGTGATGAATAAAAGTATGCATTTCCACATTCTTTAATTTTAATTATTTAATGCAGTTTTCTTGGTCTTCCATTATTAAATTTTCATTTAATAAATAATTTTTTTAATTGATTTTTATTTCAGTGAAGATTAATACGACTCATAAGCAAAGAAAGTGAAAAATATTCCAAATGACATTAAGAATTGTAAAATAATTCCTATATAACCGATATTTCAAGTATCTTTATTTAGTAAAAGATTCCATTAATGATTTAATTACTTGATGCTAAAAATCTTAGAATAAGTGATGTTTATTTATCTAAAATTATTTTACGTAAAAATGTGTCACATTATTATCGATTTTACAGTTAAAAAAGCCCCATAAAATCCCTGCAAAGCTACTTAAAATTTAGACTAATTCAGTCACATTAATTCAATATTTCTATTTGTTTCTTTATCTAAAATTTAAGCCAACTTTTGCGTAAATATTATTTATTTACATAAACTTTTATGTAAATATAGTCATTTTATGTAAATATTATCTCTAACTTGTAAAACATATTATTTGATATTTTAAATAAGTTACATGTGTATATAATACTTTCGCATATCTTACATTTTAATTTTTTTATGAAACTCATAAGAGAACTCTTTTTAAAAATTCTATTTCGAAAGATGAATAAGGAATAGTTTTGAATAAAGATAATTTGAAGTTACTTACTTCAAGTAAGAGATTCTAAGAAATCTCTTAAAAATCTAATTAAAACTAACTTAAAATTAATCACTAATTATATGAATTTCAAATATCATTTAAAGTTACGCATTCCATGTATTTAGGCATAATATTATACTTTAAATTCACTGACTAAGTATAATATCCAGATTCATAAAAAAAGGACTGGGATAAGTTTCCAAAATATTAACAATGATACGATTACTATTATTCATTACCAATTATAATTCACCCATCATATCATTTTTAAACAATTTAAATCAATTTTCATTTGCATATATTATTTATTAATTTAAAACTAATTTTTTAGCCTCTAGATGTAATTGAAATATATGATTTGGCTTAAAGTTTTTGTTTCTTTAAGATTTAGCTCGAAATGAATGAATTTTTCCATTCTTTTCAAACTAAATATTTTCTGATAACTCGACTTTAAATGTAATGAACATTCTTAGAGATAATCAAGTTATCGATTCAAATATCCATCATATTTAATTTAAGTGTGATAAAATAATTAACAGATTATTTTGGCTTTGAAAATGTATAGCAAATATTATAAAAATAAAAGAAGTAAATTTTTTAAAAAAAAACTGAAAAACGATGGGAAAAAATCTAAAATTCCATCAATGTTATACATATTAAAGGATTCTAAAAGCAAGAAAAGTTAGTGGTGTAGAGAATAAAAGTAAAGTTTTAACAACAAGATAATTTTGAAGTTTTCTGGGTGGGAAGCTATGTTTTATGTGCAATAAACTTCTTAAATTTATGACCACTTAAGAATTTTTATGCTTATCTCTTTAAACCCTGATGCCTTATCATGTATGTTTTAACGCAACTTTGGAAAAGGAAAGAATACGTATATCTAATGAGAAACATTTCAGTATAAATTTTAGAAATGATATTTAATCGTGAATTTTAAAATTTCAAAGTACTTGTATTTAATTAATAATAGTTCCTTAGCATACAATGTTGCTCATTTAATATAAAAAAAAAAGATGGGTTCCAAATTCCTAAAAAATGCAAGTGACTTCTGTAAACTATTTCAATTTTTATCATAATAAAATAATATAATAATGTAATAGTAAACCTTGCAAGAACAAATTTTTTGGCGTCAATATCTTATAAACTCTGAAATTAAAACAAATGTTTTTCATGGCTAAATATAAATTAATATTTTACCTTTCATTAAACAGTGTTAAAAGCATTTACATTTTTAGGTAGCTTATACTTTTAATTAATCTAATAGATTTTAAGCATTCAAGAACTAATAATATCAAATTTATTTAACAAAAAAATAACTAGTTTAAATCAAATGTTAACCTCATATATTTGTTAAAGATTTTTACCAAATCAAAATCTTTAATCAAAGATGTAGAGAATGACAGTAAAGAGCGTTATGGAAAATAATTCCAATGTAAAACAATCACTTGAAACATGATTTTTATTTTAAATGTTATTTTAATGAAAATAATTAATACAACAAAATAAGTCTCAGCATTTTTGAGTATTAGAGAAAATATATATAAAGATGGAATAGCGTAACCAAAATCAGTTTACACTACAATATCACAATAGACCAATTATGTTAACATTGTATTTTTTTAAAACTATAAATAAAAACATTTATGATATTTTTCAAAATAAATTTGAAAATTAAAAGCAATATATTATTGCACATTTGAAAAATATCATATTTCATGAAAATTTGAACTTCACTGATTTTATAAGAAAACTGTTTCACACACTCACACTTATTTTGATAACATTTAAATATATTTTATTTTATAGGCCAACAGTCTCTATGAAACATTTTCTTATCAACTATATGTTTTTATCTGGCTTCACTCATTCTCTTTTAAAATATTTTATGGTAAAAATAATTAATTTTATATTAGTTTATTTAAATATATTTTGCTGATGTATCACTTCGTTTTCTTATTCAAATAATAACCTAGTATATTTTCAGTTACAGCTATATTTAAGCAAATTCTAACATTTTTTTAATTACAATTCCATAATATGCTTAACTTTATATTTTAATAATTTTGTTGCATTTAAAAATTTTAATTTAAACATGCGCTACGACATTTTTTGGAAAGAATCTATGGAATAAGACTATTTTATGAAAATACTTTTTTCATCATGAACAAATTATCTTTTTCATGCATAAATAGACACAATGGATACTTTTCACATTGCTTATCTTCAATAATATTCCATAAAATCATTAATTATTTTTTAAGTTAAACATAAATAATCTGTTTTTTATTGATTTTATTACTATTATTTTCATGGTATGGTTAATGCTTTCATTTCAATTTGGCAATCATTAATCATTTAGTGATTTTTGACAATTACAGATGGAATTTAATATTAAAACTTTTTTCTACTTACACTTCTACGTAAAACAATGTTTTTAATTTAGTGCACATTCCCAATTCTGCCATTAAAATACAGAGGTTTCTTATTAAATAAACGAAGGTTTTAATCATAAACTTTCTTTTATTGACATCAGTTGTAAATTCGATCAGACGGAAGAAATACTTTCGATTTCATATTTGACTAAAAAAAATTATTCACTTTACTGCACAATTTAAATAATTTTTTAAATAGCAGTTGAAGTGGTAATTTTGATTTTAAATCTCTGACGGAACTAACAAATAGAGTTATAAAAATTAACTTTAGTAAATAGTTTTAAATAATTAAATTCAATTAATTAAAGTACAAACATTCGCATTTACTTATTTTTTAAGATACAGAAAAAAAATTTTGTGCACTTGCTGCATAAAATGTTTCATCGAAATAATGCATTTTTTAAAAAGGCACTTATAAATTTCCTTCCAATGTACCTATATTTTTCCATGATAATTGAAAAATTTCTTCCTGCAATTTTGAATAAACTATGGAATAAAATAGTTATTCAATTTAATTAAAATAATATTTTAGAAATAAGAGAACTAATTACAACAATTTACTTTTTCTTTACAGTTTTATTAATAAAAAACTGTGCCAAGTACAACTTTTAGGTATTTATAAAATGTAATCTTACACGGTAGTTAAGATAAAAACTAATGTAATAAAAATTAAATCAGATAGTAATTTCAATGTATAATGGACACATTGGTTGGTCAATATTGATATTTTTATTTTGATACAATTCATTACTCTTTATTTTATTTCTTTCTTATTTATCGAAGAATACGTAAAATAAGTTTGATGCAAAGTGTTAATTTTTTTAAAATTATGATGTTATTTTAAAGTTAAGACAAGCAGGACGTAAAAATTATTTTGAATATTTCTATTTCTGAAATACACATAAATAATAATTGATTAAATAGCATAAAATTTTAAAAAATATTGCAGACTTTCTTCCATAATTATAAAACTTTCTGCAATATTTATTACTTTACAAGAACATTTATTCACAATTTCATTTAATAAATTATTAAAATAATGATTTTTATTTTGAGATTTTAAAATACATAAAACTTTTAGAGCTTACATCAGAGTTAAATAAAATTGAGCAAAACTCGTAGTGTGAGAAATTTTTCATTTGTAAATCTTTCATAATTTAATCCATCAATCTTATTGCTATAAACTATATTTTTTTGGGTATTAACAATAAATTAAATGATTAACAATATTTCCATTTTACGAGTTTTTCCCAGTGCATATCATAATCATTAGCCTGTGGTTGAATTGTTAACAATTCATAAGTGAAAAAAAAAATCACTATTTTTACTTTGAATTAAATCTCATTTGACATACATAAATAGTATTCCCAGAAGATTTAGTTATTTTTATCTTATATTCTATTATAAAATAATGGAATATAAGATGTCAATTACTGCATATTATTAGTTGAATATTCATTACCTAAGTTTTTATCTCTATTTATTTTCTGATACATCTCTCTTATCTGCAACATAAAATATAATAAGTTTTTTTTAATGAAAGCATGGCATATATCTTTGTTGCAACTCCTTTAAAACTTCTTTCAAGAAAACATATCATAATTAATAAGTATTATCATGATATATATTCTGAGAATACAACATTTTGCAGAAAAATATTCTCTTTCATATCATGAACAAAAATAACAATGCTTATTGAAAGGAATATTTATAATATTTGAGTTTCAAAAATTAAAGTATTTACTTTATAATTTTTTTATTTATAAACTAATCTAAGCATTAAGTCCCCAAACAGTAGTTTAATAAATGAGCATCATATTTCTTCTGATTTCAAAAAAATAAGAATAGTGAGTTTTAAGTATTCCACTTTAAATACAAAATTCTAATTTCCAAGTGTTCATATAAATTGCAATAAAGAGTACACATTTCTTAAAAACAATGACTTAAATTATGAAAAAATTCCATTAATTAGGTTATAAAACATTAAAGTTTGATATTTTTATCAAATAAATAAGTGCAACTTAATAAATTGAGAAATTAATCAAATATGAATTAACTGATTATGTTATAATATTATTAAATCATTGAATGCATTTTGAACTAAATATAATAAAGATTATATCTTTATACTGGTTAAAAATTTTAAGGTATTTCAAATTTCATTTTCATGAACAATAAGAGTTTTGATTTGTTTTTTTTTAATTAAGAAAAATATTACTAGGTCTTGTTTAACAAAAACATCAAGTCTGGTCCTCGAAATTAAATTTGGAAATTATTTAGCAAGTTAATCACCTTATTTAAGTTCGCATATATTGTTAATTTTATATAAATGTATACTAAACATTGATTTTAGAATAATATTATTCCGCTAAGAACTATTAATATTGGAGTAAAAACAAAATAAAATCGAATTTTTTTCTTAATATATGTTGCAGCTAATAAATATACTGTATACTATAAACGCTTCTTTATGAGTATACCATTGTACTAGAGATTTTCAGATTAAATATAATCTATTTTTAAAGGTATATTTTCATTAATATCTTCAATTATTGATTTGAAGGTAGAAATATATAAGATAGTTAATGCATACACATTTTATATACTTATCTACTTAATAAAAATGGTTGTAGAATATTGATTTAGAAATATTTCATTCTACTTTGACTTTTAAAAAAATTATTTCAATAGTAATGTAATAAATTGAATCTCTAAAACTCCTTTTATTAAGAAAATGTTACTCAAAAAGCAGTTTCAATATAATTCTGCTTTTGTAACTAACTATCTGTGAAGAGCCTCTATGTCATATTTTTTCCAAACTCTACTGAAACTTTTTTCAATTTTTAAAACCTTGAACAATTATAAAAACATTTATTTTGTCTTCAAAAAGAAATTTTTCTGCTAATTAAAATAAAGAATTTATAAGCTGGAATTTTAATAAAAAATGTGAACATCTGAAAAAAATAGTCAAACTGTGAATACTACACTACTTCTAGCTAAATATGTGAAATAGTATATTTCTATATTTAAAAATAAATTAAATTGAAATTGATGCATAAAATATCATGCGATAAAATCTAAAATAATATAAGTACTTTATTCATTTTTTTACGTATTTTTTTAAACTTTTGCAAAACCCTAATGCATATATTTGACAAACATTTTAAAACGGTTTTACCTGAATATATGATTATTTCAAGCAAAAATTTCTTACTGCAGAAGTAATTCGTGTCTTTATTCTTAACGTATTGTGTCTTAGAAGATATTTCACAAAGCTTACTTTAAATTCGATTTTCAATACAGTTGATACAATGTATTGCTCATTAAATTATTATAGGAATATCAATTGTGTTAACTTATTGTTAAGTAAGGGCAGTTTATATAATTTGTTGACAAATTATGTTAGCAAAATACTTAAAACTAGATGTTTACACTTTTGAAATATATAGCTATATTTTAATAAAACATTAAAGAATTTCACAAGTTTTTTTCAACTTAAATTGCTGTAAAATATGCATTTATTTATAACTTAGTACATAAATATTCCACATTACAAAATTAAGCTATAAATCATTTGTAATAACATATTAAAGAATACTAAATGCATCGTACATTTCCGTGGTCTGTATCGTACATAGCCACACCTTATATGTGTTAGATGGAAAATATCTTTAATTTTTTTTATCATTGCCTAACTTAAGACTTAAATAATGTGTTAAGTTGTTTATCAAGTCAAATTGTCTAAAAATAACATGTATGTTGAAGAGTCTGAAATTTAATGCTGTTCAATGATATTTCATAAAATAATACTCTTACAGTCCAAACAAATAATAATGATGCTTTCTAATAAAAAAATTGCAGAATGATTATAAAAATAATCTAATAAGCATTTTTGTTCAGTCAATTTTTTCTCATGTGATAATTTCTGTAATATTAAGTATTATTAATGCTATAAAAATTATCTTAAATTTTAAAGAAAACATATAATATATATATGTATATATATTGCATTACAACATAGACAGCCAGATAAAAAGTACCGCTACATTATCTTTCTTCTAAAATATATAACATTAATTATTTGAATAGCATTCCCTGTCCATTATTCATTGTGCATCATCTATGTATTATTGTGGACCGACATAGATTCCTTGCAATAATTTGAAACAAGCTAAAAATTTTATTTAAAGAGAATGCTGTTAGTTTAACACTACCCAAAGAGATTGCGATTCATTTAATAAACATAGACTCAGCTTAATATCTCAATGAAAGTAATTACATGCATTTTAATAACTGCAGCTCGAGATTGAAGACCAATTTCATTTATACCGTCTTAGAGTAAATACAAAATTCTCATACAAAGCTTTGACTCACAAATATCACTGATATAACGGATAAACTTGAGATACTTCTATTAAAATTCGAGAAGAGCCAAAGGAACTCATTAAGCTTTTGACAAGGGTAAACATCTAGCTACAAGGAGAAGACTTATTTGATATAAAATGTGTTGAATTTAATTTACTTTCATCAAAGGAGTAGTAATTTGTAAGATATGATATGATATGATATGATATATATATATATATATATATATATATATATATATATAAAACTGCAAAAATACCTATTGATTCTTAATCAATAAAATTGGGATACTGATTAGTTAATAATGTGTAGATAGTGTATACAGATTTTATACAGAAAAATAAATAAATTTTAACAAAAAAATTAATGCATGTATGTTATAAAGCATAATTTATCATTATTTACGTGATTAGTTTATTGTTATTAATTAAGTATAATTAAAAAGATATTCAATATTCTAGTGACTACAGCAGTAAATAAAAATTATTGCCTTTAAATTAACTATCACCTTTTTTGCTCTTTTCCAAGGAAATTTCTGAAATTCGATTTGCGATTTACCAAATATATACAAATAAATTACATAATATGATTTTCCACAAATAGTTATTAGAAAAATCGAGCTTTAAAAATATCCCTCATAAGTTATAAAAAGATTAATTTCTAAAATTTTGATTGATTAAATACATTTCCTATTCATAATTAAGAAAAAAGGATTTAACAGTTATAAAAATTTAAATACGTTTAACTTAATAGAATATTAAGATTCACATAAAAATATATACTGTTTCAATGTCTGTGTATATTAATTCACGAGGTAATGTAACAAATTATTAATTTTAAAAGAAATTACTTTACCAGGATGCAATTGTCTAAGAAAATTTTCACTTCCAAAAAAATAAAATAAAATAAACTTTTACTTTTAATATTTAATAAAAATTAACAGTTTTTAAAAACATAGTTCTCAGTTAATTCAATTAATTTTCTAAAAGTAAATATTGAAACTGGAATTTATTTATAAATATCTAAATTTTGATGCCTTAATTTTATTCTAAATGTCTAAATTTTAATTGCTTTTACATAATTTTAACTTAATATACTTGTAAATGTTTATAGTATATTACAGAAATATATATCTATATATTGTTACATGCATAATATTTAGTCATGCTAGCTAATATTTAGTAACTAAAGTCCTGCGTATTTAATAGAAAATTAAGATTAGTTTTTATTTTTTTTATAAAAAAAAACTAGATGGTTTATATCAATAAATGTATTTTCCCTTACAATATTTCAGAAACTCAATTTTTTAATTAATTTTTGAATTTTTGAATTAAAAAATTTATAGAAAGCATTGCGTTTACAAACTACTTTATTTATAAAATACTTAAGAAGAACGTAAATTTTCATAAAATAGTGATTATACATTAACTAAAGTATTAAAGTCTGCAAACAAATGTATTCATAAATTCCTTATAGAATTCTAAAAAACTTGTCATATAATTAATTAAACAGCGAATCATTGAATTCTTATCTATGTTGATGAATTTTGATTTATGTGATAACGTGATTACCAATTGTCAAATATATTACTTAATAATAATAGTTTAAATTAATCACTAAACTCAGTTTCATGATGGAAATTTTGGTTTTTAAATTTTTTTCCTTATCACATCATCATAGTTAGTAAAATAGTATGATCTTGTGGAAAAATAAATTCCTTTAAATATTTTCCTAAAAATACTTTTAGTTTAGTTTATCAGTGATATTTTATCTGAGAGTTTCCTTAACTTGTATAACGTCCTTAACTCGTTAACTCATAAAATGTATGACTCCATTGAATCAGAATATTTCGGTCTTCTTCCCTTTCAAGAATTCAGTAAATATTGCAATACTAATTGATATCTCGTTCCTTTTTATAGGCCATGTATAACTATTAGTGATGAAAACTTCAATTTTGAATTCAATACTGACTTATACGTCACTAAATGTCTAGTCTAACGAGAAACAAGACTCATCAGACCAGGCAATGTGTTTCTAGTCTACAGTCCAATGGCAGTCTTGACGATTTCTGCATTACTTTGAATTCTTTTCCTGCAGCCAATACTGATATATATGAAGGATATTTTCTCTTAAAACTAAACACTTGTTGATGTCCCAAAATTAAAATCTGCCAACAATTAAGAAAATATTGCACATCTATTTCGTTTAAGAATTCTTTTCAATCTTCAACGACTCCTTTTTTTAAGATCTTTCATTACCCCCACCTTTGTCATGCTTTGATGTTTTACAGGATAGTCCATATTTATGGAACATAATACTTAAGGAAGGCATCTATTTGCCACATTGATTTAACTGACAAAGATAAACTTATATGAAAGTAAAGGTTTTATCAAACTTTGTTAATTATTAACACACTAGTATTACTTAATGTTATAATTTAGAGAAAAAGTAATTGGAAATGACTTACTAATAAAGATATTATATTCGTATTTTATAATTAAAAGTTAATTTAATAAACTAAATTAGAAAAAAAAGCTTGACTTATTCTGGAAACAATTATTCACTTATAATAAGAAATAATTGACATACACATGTATGAAAGAATATATGAAGCGAAAAAAATTTATTCTTACGCCATGATAGATAATCTCTGTCTATTTCAATGCACTATATAGGATTGTCGTAAGAAATAAAAATAAATATATGAAGATAACTGCTTTAAATATTCAAAAATAAGAAACTTCAACATTTATCATTATTAATAGTTCTTTGTCTTATGATTGTGAAATTTATCATTATTTTAAATACTAAATTTCTTAAAATTAATTTTTTTCTATAAATATTTAATTTTATATTTTAGTTTTCCACACAAATGGAAATGAATAGTTTTATAAAATTTGCACATAAATGAAAACGATTATTTGTAAAACTTTTTCGGTGTATACTTTAAAAAATTATTTTTATAACGTACTTATAATTTCTAAGAATAGTTCTTAAATATTTCGCGAAATATTGAGGTTTTGTCAAAATAAAAATCTCTGAAACTCTTAAATATTTATCGTATTTCAGAGAGAGGAATTAATTCAAAAATATAAGTGGCATAACATCAACGTAATTTACTTTTCACCATATTTTGTGTCAGGAAATTAATAACAAATTATTTGTGCTCATATTTTTCATTCTTTTAAAAGATAATTAATTTAACAACATTTCATTCGAAAATATACAAAAACTACCTTGCTTTTCTGAAATTGTATTAATTTAAAGTGATAAAAAAGTAGGAAAGAAAATAAAAATAAATATATAAAATGTAGAGTAGTAAATGTAAAGTAGTAAAGTAGTAAAAAAGTAAAAAATCTTTAAAAAAATTAAGATTTTTATAAATTAAATATAAGATCTTAGGTCAATATTTTTCTTAATTTGGTTTTATTAAATATTTAATTACAATACTATGTATAATTTTTAAAATATTTTGTTTTATCGCTAAATAATTTTTATCACTTTATTCCTGTAAAACAGTGTTTACATATTTAATTACATATTATTAAGAATAATTACATATTTAATCATGATAATTTTATATAATCTTTTAAAATATTTTGTCTTCTCACTATGTAATTTTCATCATTTTTATTTTTTAAAAAGTGCATTTTTGACATTGGTTTTAACTTAAGCGTTTAGGCTAATTTTGCTCGTGATTCTAATTGTTTATTGATAAGTTTGATGCCATGTTTTATGAAATATAATTACTCTTTCAATTTTCCACCTCAAAATGATTTTGAAAGAATATGGGAATGAATTACTTAGATTGAAGATTCTAAGAATTACTATGATCGAATAACCACTCTTCAATTATAGATTATCCGGGAAAATTTTCCCCTTATAAAGTTAAAATTGACATTTCTCGGTAAACTGTTTCGATAATTTTATAAAACAAATACATAAAAATTTGTATTTGTAACAACTGATATGAAAAATGATTGTAACAAATTTGTAAACAAGTTTGTTCAAGAATTTAAAGACATACTTATGGAGAAAATTCATCTCGTGAAGATTCAGGTTACAAGATTCACCCATATTATTCTGTTTGCAAATAAAATCAGGTGTTTTTGATAAAATATTCAGAAAATAATAAAAATTCTGAGTTTCTACCTAAGTAGGGAAATAAAATATTTTTGATAATGGAGAACGAATGTAAAAGAAATTATATGTATTTTCTTTTGCGGGTGTATATTGCGGGTGTATTTATAAATAGTGATATTTTTTTTTGTTTACTAACTGAACTGTTAAATTAGTTTCGTCTGAAGGAAACCTCTTAGACATTTAAACTTCAGTGTTGTAGAAAACGATATCCCATATAAAATAACTTTCAACTCATAAACAATAGGATAAAAATAATTATAATATCTAAAAAAAGTAAAAAATTAATTTTTTCACTTGGTGACCTTAATTACAAACTTCATACTCGAACTCTTTCACTTTTGTCATGCTCTAAATGAATTTCTATTGATTTATCTCTTTAGCTTTTTTTGGACAACGATATTTGTTTTCTAAATTAAAATTAACTAAAATTCAACTAAATTTGATACCATTTTTGTAAAGCAGAGAGTTTGGACAAAAACTATGGAACTATTTCAAAGTTTAAATGTTTTGATAAAAACAACTAAATATTTTGCTATTATTTTTCTAAAGTTTTTTGTAAAAAATCTGTTAAAGAAAATCATTGTTAGATAATATTTTCCCAACCTGTTTAAGGTACTAAACTTAGTTTTCACTACATTAAAACATTTCATATAAATGAGGTTTAGTCATAAGTCAATCATTCGGTAAATTGCTCTATTCAATTTTCAAGATAAAAAATGCTTCAAAGTTGCGCATAATCAAGCACAGTTAATAGGCCTCAGCAATCTGTAATTGTAACTAACTAAGCTTCAAATAATGGCCGTTGCATTAATGAAAAACAATGAACAACTAGTAGTATTATATATTTTTCGCTAGCTATTCACGAGGTTTTAATGAGTTCTCTGATAATATCAAGTAGGGAGGGAACCGCAAGCTCCATTTAGGTGACATTCTTTTTTTACATTTCTATTATCATTGCGAAAGACAATCGATGGAAAGAATTGATCGACAGGAATTGAATTAAAACAACAGACAAGAAAGTTTTTCAAAAGTAAATTTTTCCTTGCAAAACTTTTTCCATTCATGTGCAAGAATAAAGCTTTTGTCAAAAGATATTAGTATAAAATGACTGTTAGAGGATTTTAAAAACTTATTTGAATTCTGTTCACATTTTTTATGTTTTCTAAAATAAAATTTGAGGAAATCACAAGCCTCTAAAACATAATTATTTTCTCCCTGAAAGAGAGTTTCCAAATGATTGTTTCTACAAATTATTTTAAATTATTCAATTTACTTTTTATACGTCAAGTTATCCCAAAGGTTTTTTGGAGTGTTGGTACAATAGCACTCAGTTTCTCTTCTGAAATTGTCAGTAAATTATTCTTAGATTTTTTTATGTCTTGTTTGTAAATCAGTCAAATCTAATGAGATACAAAATAGGAAATTTATACCAAACTCGAGGAAATAGTAAGAAAAATATGTACAGTATTTAAAGAATCTTCGACTTCTTCTCTTTGTTCTAAATATTATTATGTAAAACATTCTTATGATAATAGATTTCAAATGGGAAAAAATGTCAAAATTTTATTACAATAGTAGTTAATTTCATTCTTAGAATTTTAATTAATGTAAGCATATTCAGAAAAAATTATTTCTAATTGTTTTAGTAGAGCGATTGAGTTGGTTAAATTTTTATGTATGCAAACTCTAAAAAATTAATACACACTTTCATTTGCTTAGAATTTTAAATTCTATAGAATAATAATGGCCCCTTAATTTAAGGATATATTTGAATATGATTTTGTAAATGTAGTAAAAAATTACTTTTAAAAAAAATGTTAATTTCTCTTATAATATAAATTTTCACTATACACAATTGTAAAAAATTAGAAGACAACCCAAAAAATGACTGATAAAATTTGTTACTTTTACTATATTAAATAAAATATCTGTAATAAATAGGTTTATTTTCATTAAATAAATAAAATGAAATTTTAAATACAGAAATTTCATAAATATTTATAATATTTTAATAAAATTTTCTTAAATTTTTATTTAATAAAATTCTCTCACTCACTCTCTCTCTCTTTAAATATATATATATATATATAATATAATATAATATATATATATAATTTCATTAGGAACATATTAAAAACAAATACAATAAAACTAACTAGAAACAAGAATTTTGAATACAAAGAAAATGTTTTATGATTTATTATAATTTATCAAGTTAATTTTATTTTCCTGAAACTGAAAATAAATAAATAAAAATTTCGTTTTAAACTTGCAATTTAAATAGACAGGAAATTTTGAAAGGAATTGAAGAATTTAAAACTAAAATATATACAATTTAAGAAAACTTGGAACGTACGAAGAAAAAAAAATTAACTGGAATGCTTGGGAACAGATAAAATAAATCGTAAAATACATGGATGATTTGCTCGTCAGAACAGCATAATAGAAAGAAAACTGAAAATCAGTAAATTCTAGCCGAATAGACTGAGACATTTAAGAAAAGGCTCTTGCATTTTATCCCGAAAAATAGCATTTAGCCCGTAACTTCTTACTCACCAGTTAATAGCACTTGGTTCAAATTAATCATTTTATGGTTCAAAATGGTAGAACATACTAATGGCCATTAAAACACTGTTTGTCTTGATAAATCAGATAACTTTTATTAATTTTTGCTCGATTTGATGAGGAATAAAGGAATATCTTCAAACGTTACAATAATAATGAATTATTTTTAAATGTAATTAATTCAAAGAAAAACACCCAAAATGCTAAATTCATCATAAAATAAATTAAATATATCTTGACATTCTTGTATAAAACTTTTTATACCATAGCTCCATGGATGCTTCAATATTTTTTATATAACATGAATATGTATTATAAGATACCACAATTTATTTCAAAAGAAAATATTGCTCTATCACTATATATATTTCCATGAATAGAGCTCTTATTTGATACTAAATTTATATCTTTTTAATTATTGTTAAAAATTTGTAATATAAACTAAAACTTTCAGAGATCTACATCAAAGTAAATATGTTGTTTTATAATGCTCATATATTAGGATTTAAAACTTATA
>JAPDSC010036855.1:1274282-1332532 GCA_026290005.1 Latrodectus geometricus
AAAGAGTTATATCTAAATAAATAATTTACCAATATAATCTACTTTTCTTCTTAAAGCGTCATTTCATTTTTAAATAATTAACTTACTTTTCATTATAACTTTATTCTTTTATTACTACTATAATGCAATATCGTCGATGTAAAGACAAAATTAATCTTCAATTATGATGCATGTTAAATTTTTCAATTAAATAGTTAAATGCAAACAATAGATTTGTTATATATATTATTGCAGAAAATTTTGCAATTTTTCACATTTAAAGACTTATACTGAGAAACTTTTTATTCATCAAAATTGCATTTTACTGAAATAAAATTCAATCAAATGGTTAATTTCTAAAACTTTTGAATCTTTCAAGAACTACGTAATAAGTGATTACTCTTCTTTTATAATTACACATTTCCTTAAATATATCTCAAGACTATGAATGTTTTTTCAATGAATGTTATGTTTCATGTCGTATAATTTAATTAAAAATTGCTTAAAATATTTTAAAATTCAGTTGTTATTCAAATTTATAAAAACAAATAAAATGAATAAATAAGTTGAAATATTTAAATATTCTTCTAAGATTTTTAATTATTTGTTTTTTTATATTTTATTACAGGTTTACTCAAAAAATCATTTATTTTTATAAAACTACTCTAAGATTAAGAATCAATAACAAGTCTTGTATTATGAACGTAATAAAAGTTTGATTAAAACTATCATAGAAATTTAAAAAAATCATTTTATGAATAAAACTACATTTAAATTGATATAACTTAAAAAATATTTTAGTATTTTATTCATCTAAAATAATAAAGTACTCTAAATTTCAGTTATGTGTTTGCGCAATCCGGAATTCATTTATCAAACAAAACATCATATTTATATGTTATATAGAATACGATCAAAATAAGCTCGCTCTTAAATACGCCAGATAAATGATGGAATAATTTGTATCACAAATTTGTAAGCATTAATCTTGAACTCCGCTGGATGATACACGTATAAAATTACAAAAAAATTTGAAGATACTAATTTTAATATATTATTGTGAGAAAACAAATTTCTTTTCATAAAATCTCAGAAAGATTTTTAAAGCTAATTTATACTGCATCAAGTTCTGAGAATGCAAAATTAATGTTCTTGTTAGTATAACGTTAATAACGTAAATAAATATATATAATTATAATGTTAATTAACGCAAATAAAATGATAGTCCACTTTTCTAAATGATAGTAAGTGTAGTCTCATATATAATTTTTTAATTCCAAAAGATATTTAAAATAAGAGAGAGAGGTCTTAAATATTAACTAATTCATTTACAACACATATAATATTGAAAATAGAAATAGAGTTGCGTATATGTAAGTATGCGTATGTATGAAAAATTACAAATTGTTTTAATAACATTCCGCTTATAGAACAATTTCGTAAAGGTTCTGGCTAACTCTACTGAAATTTCTTGTTTAAACATTCTAATTTGTTTCAAAAGCCTCTTATTTCTTGAAGATTTGCAACTTTCTTCCAAAGTAATGGCATCTATTATTATTAAAAATATTCCTTCCATTTTGCTAAATTCTGTATTTAAACTACTTAGTGGTACAGCTTAAATTTTGTTGCATAGATTATATAAATATAATATGTAATTTTATTTTACATAGGCTATGCAAAAAAAAGATGTAAATTTAATGTATAATTTATATTTTTTCAGTAATATTTTGATATTTTCAACTATGATTTGATCCCTGAGAACTTATTAAAGGAAATTTATATCACTCAATAGATTTATGTTAAGAATAAAACATCAATTTTTTACTTCATATTATGTGCAATGATAATAATTTATTCCTTGGTTTTAAATAATTTTGCATATTTCCTGAAATCTTAATGTAAACAACTGGTGTTTCATGGCTAAACTTTTTCTTACATTTCAAAACATCGCGTTAATTGCTCCTTTAAGACTAGTAATTTTAAATTTCTTCCAATGTAATGATAACCATCGTTTCGAAAAATTTTTTCTTATTTTTTTAATGTTTTTAGATTTGTTCTATACATAAAAATTATTCTTAAATTTTGGAGGAATTATTAGACTAGCGTCACTTTTAAGAAGCCATTAACTCTAATGACAAAATATAGGTAGAACATAGTAATTATAATAATAGTTAACAGCTAAAAATTGTCTCGACAAGTTTGTTTCTACCTAGAGCTGAAGTTTCTAAGAATAATTTCAAATTTGAAAGCCAATTAAGAAATTAATCTTAGTAACAATAGATATATATTACCATAAAGAAATATATTATTCGAAAGCATGTTAGTCTAGTTTCTTGAAATTGAAATGCTATGAGTCTTGTAAATTGTTTGTTTAAGTTTTTATTAAATTTCAAAATTAAATTAAAACTTTGAATTTAGTAACATATAAAAAATAAAAATATTTTTGTAATTTATTATATTTCTACATTAATGTCACACTTATAATTTCAGCAGAGGTCTGAGATATTTTTTCTTACTTGCAATACTTTTGCATTCGTTCAAAGCAAATTAAAGAGAAAAACAATACACATATGTGTAATGTTTTATGTCTTTAAGTTATAATTGGCAGCAACATGAAAAATTTTATCGATGTCTGAGCAAGAAATTTTATGCATAAAAATACTACATCAAATTTAATAGTTTGAACTATTATTTTGACTGGTGACAATGAATATTCAATTTCACATATTCTGAGTAAGACTTTTACCGTTGATTTACCTAACTGTGGTTGCATGCATTTACAAAAGCTCTTTTTAATTCAATAACAGAGAAGTAGTTTAAGTTATTTGTGTATATTCAGCGAATGTCTTTGGAGTTTACTAATATTTTCAATTGGTTTCAAGTTTAATGTATAGGTTTATGAGTTCAGTATATAAATTATCTTGATAACTGAGATGTTTTCTGTTCTACTTCTATTGACAATCCCAGCATTATCTTCCTGAAAGAATTCCAGGTAGAAAGCTTAATCGAGAGTAAGAGCGTTCTATATCCCTTAGTAAAATGCACTTTACCTTTCTCCAAATTGTGCTATACATATTATTTGATTCTCCAGATTAAGTTTTTATTTGAATAAATCTGCACTCTCAGAAATTCTATAATAGCACTCAATGAATACTATGAGAAAATAATCAGAATCACACACACGATAAAATATAACTAATGATAAAAATTTATTTTGATCTCTTCAGTTCATTAGATATTCCAAGAAAACCTGACTTACCTTGCATTCATATAAACGAGTTTTAAAAACAAACTGCCTTTAATTTGTCAGAGCATTGTAAAAGATAGACTTAAAGAAGGTTGGACAGATTCTGACAGAACTTTCAAATAGCTTTATTTCCATTCATATTTCAAATAGAACTTGATGTTCTAACTATTTATGATTTTTAGTATATCTTTGGGACGTTTCATTTCAAAATATATTCTATTATTTTCAGAAAATTTCCCTTTGTGAGATTGTGAGATCATGTTAAAGCATATTTTTTTAATTTGTTTTTACTGTGTCATATATTTTTATATATATATATATATATTTATATATATATATATATATATATATATATATATATATATATATATATATTACATGAAATGAAATTAATGTTATACAGAATACCCTAAATATTAAGTTAAGTACTCTAACCCTAAGTTAAGTAAGTAATATAAATTTTAAATTTGTTTTCTGATGAAAAATTTTTACAATATCTAGATAATACATTACTTTATAATAAAGTTTAACCACAAATCTGTTATAATAATACTTTTAAATATTTTACTTTTAATTCTCTGCTTATTTTGTAATATTGTTGATTGCTAATTTGAATATCATAAAATATTAAGATTAAGATTAAACCATGAGATTCGATTAATTTCATGAATGAGTAATAAATTTAAATCTAATTTTTCTAACTTATACTACTATTTTACCATCTCACTTCATTAATTATATTTTTGTAATTCTATTCAAAATATTTTTCAATCAAATATGATATTTTCGAACATCTATCAAGCCTTGCTTTCCTTATTACCCTAAATATAATTAAATTAGTGCCAAAAAAGCAATAATTTAATATTACATTATTGAAATTGAGTCAAATTTACTTTAAATTTGAGCAATAATTTTAATTAAATGCTTAAATCTACAAAACCAGCAAAACAAAAAAAAAAAAAACATTTGAGACTCAAAATATTTAATTTCATTGCTCTTCTCCTTTCTTCGAATCCTTAACATTTTTTAACAATTTGAACTCTAAAATTTTGTAGGAATACCTTCACAGAAAAGAAAATTAAAATATTTTTAAAAATAAATACGATATATTTGAATTTTTCAAAACCAATAAATAAATAAAGATAGAATATTATCATCAGCATAAAATTATTTAAGAATTTTTGCTTTATATGAGTTTTTTGATAAAAAAAATTATGTTGTTAATTTCAAAAATAGAATTTATTATTTTTATTTCACATTTTGCCAAGTCCGTGTAACTAAAAAATAAATAATTATAATTTATTTAAAAGTATTGAAATCAATTTTAATTATTTTTCATATTAAATACTCTTTTTTTAAGGTATAACAAACTAAAAGGAAAGTAACTCTAAAGTATGTAAGTTTCTAAAGTAACTTTTTTTGTAAAGTACTTCATTACTATTGTATCTTCACATGCAGTTAATTTTTAACTATTATAATTTATTACTCAAAAGTAAACAGAAATGTCACTTTACATAAAGGTATGCATCGGTAAAATCATACTCTTTGCAAAGTAGAAAGAGCTATTAAACTATCATTAAAATTTGTCAAATATTTTTGATTAAAATATGGAATTTGTGTAATTAATTATCCATATACAGTTTATTTTATATCACAAATTATGTCAAATAATTTAAAACACTCTAAGAATGTTGATTCTCTTATCCCTTGGAAGAAATTTAAAAGTTTTATTGCGAAATTTTAATCTTTATTAACCGAACTATAAATCTCTATGTGAAAAGACTTCAAACCTGGTCATTTCACAATATTTCCTTCTCTCTTTTTGTTTAAAATTTCCATATATTAGTTTTATATGTTGCTTATAAAAATGTTTTGTTGAAAAGAAACTGATTAAAACAAAAATCTGATTGAGAAATGAACATGAACTTTTAGAAACCAAATTATTCTATCACTTTCAGTATTGGTCAGATGACGATTTATAATACTTTCTCAAACAATTTTTTCAATAATATCTCTATCTAGATTTTTAAAAATGTTGTTATTGTCAGAATCAGGCTTCAATCGGGTAATGGAAAGACGAAACTAGACGGAATAACTCAGTATCTTCCTATATAATTGACCAAATACATTCACGAAGCATATTTATAAGCATAAACATCAGTATGTTTAAGAAATCATGATACAATGCATCGAGAAGCTGCGTATATAATATTTTACGGAAACAATTGTATTTGTAAATAATATTTGCCTTTAATTTTTTTTTTTAATTTTATAACTAATTCTTGCATTATCCAACTACGCACATGAAAATCATTTACTCTCAAAATTGCAATGTCTTCAAAAGTAATTTTGTCCAAAACTGAACTCATCCAGTCTTTTTGGCAAATAAAACAATTATATTTACATTTTATATTTTACTTGTATGAATTTTGTTAAATTTTATCATATTCCTTAAATTTTATTTCCTTTTTTATTTATTAGCTTTTTAATAATACTTTTACTGAGAAATTATAGTACTTACCATTTTCTTATTATTTATACGCGGATCACTATTACTATTATTTTGAAATTAGAGGAATTTGAGGACTCTTCCGATTCAAATTTTTATTCTGATTCAGAAAAATTTAGATTTCACTAATATAGCATTTACTTTTTAAAATTATTATCAAAAAAACTTATTTCTGAAAATAACATAGTGCAATCATTCTTATAATAATTATTTTCATAATTATTTGTTTCATGCAGTTTCATAATTATTTGTTTCATGTATTGCATTATAATGTTTTTACAAAACATTTAAAATTCCTTCCACTGCCAAATATACAAAGTATAATATTTGCTTTATGTAATATACTATTTCACACAGTTTTCTGAAAATTGGGAATTAAGTATGCACAACTTAATTTTTAATTAACAATTGTTAAATACTTTAAATTTTGTAATAAAATTATTTAAATTCTCATATATATCCCAATTTAAGAAAAAACACTTCTTTTGAATATATGAGTTAAATTATATGGTAAATTTATTTAATTGTTAAAATTTTGGACACAATTAAAATTAACACAATTCAAACATGTATTGATATTTTAAAGCGCATGTTCAAAACATATTATACTATTTTCCAATAAATATTCATTTTTAATATACCTTACTTCTTGTTATATTACAATGCAGAAGTAAATTTCGGATAAGTTAACATAATATTCGAAACTATTCCAAAAAGGTTTTTGAAGGAGCTGAAAAAATTATAGAAATATACTTTACTTAATGGGACATCAAATAAGCATCAAATTCATACAGTTAGAAATAGGATTAATATATTAGGTTGGAGAAAAGGTAATCCATTATTTTTTCGGTAGACGTCTGTAGTGATAGATATCTCGTGAGGTATCAATCAAACAATTTCAGATTTATGCTCGTTGGAAAGGTGACATTTGACACTAAAATATCCTCTTGCGGTTTTTTGTTTGATTAATTCAGTTACGAGTACAAGGTTTTAAAAATGGAAGACAATAAACAGAAAATTCGATACATTTTCGTTTTTCTCTTGTAACGGTGAAAAAGATAGCCGGGTGGCTAAAATTGTGAAAGGTATTTATCGTCCTATATAAGACTGTAACAACCAGTTACGTACAATTTTTGTTTTGTCGATTCCGTTCGGGTATTTTTGATGTTGGAGATGCACCTCGCATGTAGGTACAGCATCGTCGAAAATGTCTATAAAATATCAAAAATGATCGACGTTAACCGCATGTCAGCAGTCGTAACGCGCAATACCTTAAAATCTACATGAAAGCTGTTTTAAACCTTTATACAAAGTGAATCAAAAAGAAGTTACATAAAGTTCCCGTAAAAATAATGGATTTCTTTTTCCCCAAACTAATATTTAAGCTATATATTTTATTAAAAGGTATAAAATTAATATTTAAAAGCTTACAAATTTATGAAATTCTTTCTACTAAACACAAATACATTAAAAAAATATCACATTTAAATTTTATCCAATAAGTTAAGTAATAAATCATTTAAGAATTATTAAAAAATGAATCATATTTTCAGAAAACATCACTCAAATTATTTGCTTATTAATATTTTTAGAATATCAAGTGTATCTTTGCTGTCATCAAATGTACTCTACTTCTATCATCGTCAAATGTATTTTACTTCTCTTATATAACAAATGGTGAAATATTTCAGTGTATATAAACATTTCAGCTCAGTTATATATAGATTTCGATTCGAACTGAAATAGGCCATTGAATTTCTATGTTGGAATCCTAAAAATCATGACAAACTCTTACTTTACTTTTCGCTGCAAAATTTATTATAACTAATGCCTGAGCACTGCCACTCATTTACTTCATACAAATAAATCTTTTGAGAAATTTTTAATCATGAAAGAGGCTTAGATGGGGAGAAGTAAGTACCATATCAATAAAAAAGTAATCCTTTTATGATTTGACCAAATTTTTCAAATCGACATATGAACATATTTTTCTCATGCCATAATTCTAAAATAAAGTTAAAATTATCTTGTTCGGTTATCACATATATAGTATACATAACTATCAAATAAAATGACTTAAATATTGTATAATGTTAACTCAAAATTGTAAGCCCACGAAAATTGATAAATATAAAAATAACGAATAAATGATAAAAGAAAAAAACATTTCACAGAAAAGTAAGTACAGTAATGTAATTCTTAATCTTATTTTTGTTTTTCTAAATTATGTAGATTGTTTCAAGCAGAAAACTACTAAAATACATTTTGTTGCCATATATGATGTTCTTGTTATTAAAATGCTTATTGTAATCTAACGAATAACTTGTTTAATTTACATCGAATATCATAACAGATGTCAAAAAATTATGAAAATTTAAACGAAATCAATTTACATTTTTTAAAAGCATAAACATTATTATTTAAAAGCATATACATTATTAAGCGAGAAAAAGAGAAAATTCATAAAAATATTGATTTTCTTAAAATAAAATAAGCAATTAAACATTATACAATTAGCAATAAATATTGTATAAGCAGAAACTAATAAACAAAAATTAAATCAAATATTGGAAACGTTATGAACCATGAATATTTCCACAACTAAATAAATTACTCTAATTAGAAAAATGTGTTATTAAATAGTATCACAAGTAATTACATGTAACTAATTTTAAATAATAATACATTTAAGACAAGTCAAAAAAATCAAATTTTTTATGCTCTTGCTCATTACATTTCATTACATATACTTGTTAAAAACTAATATTTTGTAATGCATAAATTAATCGTATTAAATACTGTTGCAATAAAATAAACAAAATTGCAAGATTTAAATTTATATTTTCATATTTATTATAAATTAATTTATAAATTTTCACATATATGTTAATTCTAAAATATTGGAAATAATTTTATTTACATTCATTGGGATGTTCGTCAATTTCTATAGTTAAACATATGCTTAAAGATTAAAATTTTGTGAAATTATTAATTTTTTCATGCAAAACTTAAAAATATTTAACTATCTAGACATAATTTACACATTGTTTTATTTATTTTATTATTATTCTTTTATTAGACACATGATTTAGTATATATTGTGCTATAAATTACTTATTCCAACATTTACCAAGCTGCCACACAATACGTAATTCAATTAAAATAAATGCATTTTTTGAAAAAACTTTTAATTTAAGTTTAGTTTCCATGAAAAATAAATATACTATGAAACATTTTCTACATAACCTGTAAATAAGAAAAGTATGTGAACTTTATCACATATTTATTATACTTATGATTCCTGCTTAAAAGTTTGTCCTATAATGTATGCAATTTAAAATATAACTTATTTTTCAGAAATTAATATTTACAAGTATCATTCAGTGCACAACAAATTTTAAATATAGCAATTTCCTTTATTAAAAATTAAATTCAATTTTAAAAACTAATTTTTCAATTCTTGCTTAATTTTGCAAACTTTTATTCCTTATTATCTTATATGAAAAGAAAATTTATAATGTTTTGTTTTTCAAATATATTGACAAATGTAAATCAAAAATCTCATAAAGATTAAATGTTAAATATCAATTGCTTTTCACAATTTAGTTATAAATCATTTACCGATATTAAATCAGTTTTAAAAATTGTTTTCGTATTTCTATTAAATAGAATAAATATTGCATTTTTCTATTCTCTCTTGATATTTATACATTATTTTTATTTCAAATTTTCCTTAAATTTTGATGAAAAAAATGTTACGCATGGTTTTTTTCAAAGTAATATTTTCAAGTTCTCCAATTTATCCATGCAAAAAAAGTCTATTAAAAAATTTTGATGCCATTTAGTTTATACTATTGCAAACATAACAATTATAAATAAAATTGAAGAATCGAAAGTCAGCTATATAGCAAATTATTTATAAGCCTTTTAATGCAGTCCGTTTGTGTAAAGACATATAATTGATATAAAACAACTATATTCTATGAAAATTAAAAAAGAAACAAATATTTTTGAAATAAGAAGAATATCTATGTATGTTAACAAGCTGCTTAGTACAAATATTTAACGAAATGTAATGATAAATTTTACCTTTTTTCATTTAAGAAGCGAATGATATCTTACTCTTTACAAAACACACGTATAATCGTATGTTGTAAAGAATAGGTATTCAAAATACGTACATAATTGAAAATTCAAGCTTTAAATTTTATAATACGATTTAAGTGTTTATTTATTGAATTATTCTTCTTTACAAAATAATATTTCTTCTTATATTAAATATTTTAATATTTACCCTCAAATTTAAAAGATATGTTTTTTATTTATCCAAAAATTTAACAAATATTAATTAAAATGAAAGACAATCAAGCAGAAAAACATTTAAGCCGAAGCTCTTGTAATCGGTGATAATTTTTATGCGTTTAAGGATAGTTGTTAGCCACTGGCAAACGTAATGACAGTATATTTTTTCTTCAACATAAGGAAAAAACTGGGTAATTATAATTCACTTAGATAGATGAGCATTACTATAACATAAAAATATTATCATTTTCATTAAGTATTTTTAAATTGACAATAAATAAATACGGTAAACTATTACTTCTCGATTTCTTATTTTACGGAAAGAAAAATCTGAAAAACACACTAGCAATGAATGCTATAATCATTATTAGTCCAATAACATATTTTTCCTACAAATCAATTACTAGTCATTTCATAATTCATAAAAAAATGTAACCGTTCATTGTAAAATGAATTTTATTATGAAACGACTTAAGTCGCAGCATCCAATATTTTGCTTAACATTATTCACTCGAAAACAAATTTTATAAAACCATAAAAAGATTTAAGAATTAAAATTGAAGGAACAGTATAAAGCTGAAACCATCTAATGTCATAAGATATTAATATATAATGAAACTTTGGGATATTAATATGTCATATAACGGCATATTAAAAACTAATTAATTCCAATCAGAAATTATCTAGAGATTTGAGATTCCATTACTCTGAAATAATACTGAAATGTAAAAAGTTAAATTTGAATTTATAATGAAATTATTACCTTTAAAATAGTTATTATTTTAAAAATATTTAATTTTTATGTATTTTGAATGTTAATATACTCTTACACAGTACTGTTATTTTACAATAGTTTTTGCTTGCGCATTACACAGATTAAATTTTAAAAATAGTTTTTTCCACACCAATTTACAAATTCTATCACTGATATTTAATTGAAATTTTTCAATTAAATTTAAAATCCAAACATAAAAATAATTTCTTAATTAACTTATTATGGATTTTTACTCAAATAATAAAAACTCCTATTTTGCAAACAAAAATATGAATATGTTTTGTAAAAATACAGAATAAGTGTTTGTGTAGATTTCATTTTTAGAAACTAAGAATTACGATTCATAAAAAATCCTGTTTACAAAAATGTTTCCGTTGATATTAATAAGGATAACATCAAACATTTTCATCTATTATTATTATTATAAATACATTAATATATTGGTATATTTCTTTACAGTAACAAAATCATAGAATCATTCTCTATTAATTATTTTATTATCATTTGCTTTTACATACACTTTTTTTTAGATTTTCTACACAGTTCTTATTTTATACACTTGTATTTAATGTATGCACTTATTTTTCTATTTAGCCTGTAAATGTTATCAAAAAATGGCATTCAAAATTTCAGGAAACTATTTTTAATAATAACAATATTGATAATAGTAATAGAAACAATCACATTTGTCGTTATGAAAATCCACTGTGAATCAAGTACTTGTTTTGAACAAATATTTGGAATGCCAAGCTCAAAATTCCTACTTATCATTTATTTGTTCAGTTAGGCAACTGCTAATTGAAAGGATGAATTTATCTTAGAAAATCTGGACTAATTTAGAACGAAAGACGTATACAAAATTAGTTAATCTGACATATCTTATACTAATTTAAATTGAACTACATGAATGTAAATTTTCATTGTTTGAATTTCAGTTCCTCGCTGAATAGTGATAGATATTAAATAGAAAATCACATTAATATGTGTG
Source organism: Latrodectus geometricus (assembly GCA_026290005.1). Taxonomy (NCBI): domain Eukaryota; kingdom Metazoa; phylum Arthropoda; class Arachnida; order Araneae; family Theridiidae; genus Latrodectus; species Latrodectus geometricus. The sequence goes on from JAPDSC010036855.1 coordinate 1,286,083, forward strand.
TGGCTTCTAGCATCTTCTGTTCAATAAATCCCTTAATAAATGTACTAAATTCTAGAATACCTTTGTACAACTTGTAACATCTCTATAAATCTATTCAATGCTTTCATTCAGTGATGATAACATAAACGAAATTGTAACAACTATTTCGAAGTATATCTTTTCTCATTCAATAATGTGATTATATGAATTATAATTGAGCTTTTGAAGCAATTGCTGTTGTCATAGCTTAAGACATTTTCTTAATTAGTCTTTTATTAGTTGACAAAAAAAGCTTATTTTACATGAAATTATTGTAATTGATTATTTTCTCAAACTTAATAAAAAATTTACTCTGCAGATTGAAATACTTTAAGAAATTTACTCTGTCAAATTTCAAATGTGCATAAACTTTATTTTTATCTTTTAATTTTCTATTGTTTTTATTGCAAAATAAAATATTTCAAAAACTATAATAGATCAAATCTTTATTTACTCATAGTAGAAAAAGAAAGATATCTCATTTTGGGTTCATAATTTACTTACAAAAACGAAGCAAATTAGGTATCCATCACATTTTTCAGATTAATATTATTATATGAATTATGTTACGCTTATAAGAAATGTCATTGTTACTCTAGAATTTTAATAACAAATTTAAAGCAATCAGAAATTTTTAATACAGTAAATATGATGATGGTATAACAACATGTAATACGGGAAGGTTTTCATCTAAATTAATTTTTGCTTTTTAAATTCATAATATTTAATATTTATATTTTAAAATTTTAAACAGATTTAGAAATTTAAATGCACTTTTGTAAAACAAGAATAACTGTGATAAATCTATTTTTATTCATCAAATGCTTTTTTCATTTACTTTTACAAATATGTGAATTAATTTTATAAAAAGCATCCAAAAACTCTGTGGTATGATCACTGAACGAATATAATTACCATAAAAATCCATAAAAGATTTATTAAAAAGGTATTTTAAATATGATAATTTATCATATTTATTATATAATAATTTATTAATTACCAGTAAAAATCTCAAATATTTGATTACTTTAATGAATATATTAAATAAGACAATAATTTGGTTATGATTTTTCTCAAAACTTCTTTCTTAATTAAATAATTTTAGCATTTTTATGCATTTAGTGAAATTTTTTATCACTTGTATGGTTTATGTGAATTTTTTTGAATAAATAATAAATTATATAATACAAAATTATATTATAATTTTGTATTATAGATATTATTTTCAATAAATGATAAGAAATTAGGGTAATGTTAAATGATTTAAATAGAGAGTATTCAGGTATGACACAAGCCAAAAATTAGTTTTCCTCTAGTTGAAAAGATTCGATTTCTTAAGATTCACTTTGAAATTACTAAACAAAATAAAAAGCGATTAAATGAGCTAATTAATTATGTGTTATCTTTTTCTTTAAAATATATATTTATATATATTTTAAATATATTTTTAAATATATATTTATATATATATAAAGTAATATTGTTTTTTGCTACTTGACTATAATATATGATTTTGGGTATGCTATCGTTATAACAAATTAAAAAGAATGAGTCGAAGATTTGTAACAATTAACGCCATTTTACCTCAAATGAATGAATTGTAAAATTATAATGAATTGTTAAAAAAAGAATCTTCACCAAGGTGTTTTGTAGAGGACTTTTCATCAATAATTTTATTTCAAGGATTATATTAAAAAAATATTGGATTAGTTTCCTTCCAATAATTTCAATCTAACTACCATTAATTTTATTCAACAATATTTTTGCCGTAAAATATCTTGAATTGTATTTTGTTCTAAATGTATCATTATAAAAAAGTGTTGCTATTATAGATAACAGCAAAACACACAGATATCATTTTTTCATAAACAATTCTATTATTTTAAATAAAAAAATGCTTTAATTATTATCAATGAGGAAAGATTCATAAATCAATTTATATATAGCTTTATGTAGACTAAAGATAACTTTATTTATTTTAAAAGCACGTCTTTCACACTAAATTTACAATATGAATACTTTCAAAAGAACAGCTAAGGAAAGTTTTAATCTCTAGAAAAGATACCCATAGCTTTATATTAAAGAAGAAACAATTCTACAAACTAAAATTGCGGTTTTAGTTTTTACAATAGATTCTATTTTTAATAATTCCTATTATAAGCATGAATAATTTCCTTAGATATATTTAAATAGCAAAAAGTTTTGCAATTTGACTCTTTATTAAAGAAACATACACTTTGGTAAAGACTTACAATGAAATTAAACACACCTATAGTGGCTGTTAAACCTTAAATTGAACACTTTACATTTTAAGGATGTGTTAACTTGTCTTATGGAATAAGAAAATTTAGTTTTCTAATGCTTAAATTGCATTTGATTGGTATTTTGCCCTTCCCCCAAATAAAATAATAATTTTTTCTTATGTATAATTTTTCATAGTATTTCAGTAAAAATTCGAGCTAATATGAACTTTCTCTCTCTCTCTCTCTCTCTCTCTCTCTTTCTCTTGTGGCTTCAATCTAAATTTATTTTATGATTTTGATATAAAAACTAGAAAAAATTTAACACAGAGAATTAGCTTAAATGAAAATAAATATATTTCATACTTAGTTATCCCAATTCTTAAAAAATTTGAAACATGGACTATTCATGAATTATTATTTTTTGAAGTGCAAAAATATTTATAAGCAATTTTATAGAATAAAGCATATTTCTATATACATATAAAAAATTAATGAACGTATTCAAAATATGTACATTTATATTTAATAAGTTAGATCTTTTTAAATATTTTCTGAATTTTTACATAAAATGTGTATATTATATATATGTATATTTGCTTATTTTACTTAAAACGTGTATATTATAACAAAGTTTGTAAAACCTTTTTTATTTTTTCAATTAGAATCCATAGTGTTACTCCTTGCATCATTTACGGCCTTATTTTCATCTGATAATGTTCTTGGCATACTTACTTAAAATTATGTAACATTTTACGAAAAATAAATTCAATATTTTCTCATTCGTAAGATTCAACACAACGGTGAATGTACCTCAAGTAGAGTTCAAAATACTCACCATCTGCCTAGGAAGTAGGGAACTCTGTTTCGCCGGAAGTTAGGAACATCACAGTTTAAATTTCTCACACAACTAACACCAAAGGGTTAAATGCCCAATTTCTATAAAAAGGCAATGAACTACTTGTCCCAATTTTTCCAGTCCTAATTTTGTGTACAAGCATGTGCAAACAATACAGCTGTACATTTTTTAACTAACAAATCTTTATAAATACTACTTGAAAGAAAATTGATTGAAAAAATATTTCTAAAAATCTTTAATTTAGAATTACACTCTTTGACCAATTTTATATAATCAGTAAGAGTTAAGCATTTTAAGCTTTGGCATGAGATATGATACAGAATGTGATCACTAGTACAGATATTTCTTTTTATTCTACTTCCCTTTGTTTTTATACGATCTTTAAACAAATGCTTATTATTCAGTCCTGTTCTTTCAAACTATTAACTTAAGTAATCATTTATGTCTAGGGGGAAGGACTTCATTTTTTATTAAGTTCGACATATTATTATAATAGCGAAATTCACGTTTGAGGACATCACAATTTCCGCACTTTTAATGAGTGCAAAGAGCAACGCCTCTCATTCTTATTTTATTGACAATTGACACATTTTATCATTAGATCATACATAAAAAAATGCTTAAACAAATTCTATAATAATAACGACTTCTATAAGCTTGCTTAAACAGATTCATTAAGCCTTTTTATTATGATTGAAATTAACTTGTTGAGTGCAATAGAATAACTGTAGGCAAAACATTTATCCTAATGTAATATAATGTGTATACATAACTTTCACTTTTTATTTTAAATAATTAAAATAAGCTTATAAATAATTTTTGACAAGGAATTTGAATTAAAGTTAAATATAAACTTTGTCACTATTTTTTAATCTTATTTTTTTATATAAAATACAATGCTTAAGTTTTTGCTATTAATTAATTTATTTATTAATTTTACAAAAGTTTTTATTTTTAGAAACTTTTTAGCAGAATCTAATAAAAAAACATACTACATTAAGTATTTGACTATATCTAATTTATATATTTATTTAGTATTATAGGGAAAAGAATATTTCTTTCAGAATATTTTTCCAGTTATAAAAGTATTTTTAAGAATTGTCTTAAAGGATCATTAGAATTTTCTTTATATTTATAAAAGTATGTTCATTAGAATATACTTTTATATTATACATTTTTTAATATTCAGAATAAGTTTATAAATGAAATGAAGTATGAATTAACGATAAAATAAAAATATTTCAATTGCATTTGATTAAAATATTAAGGAAAATTGTATTGATGAATAAAGATCTATTTTTAAATGTTTTAATAAATTTAATTTACCATGTATTTGAAATTTTAGAAACTGGTATTTAGACTACAGTAAAGTTGCTTATTTCACAAAAGTGTTGTTGCTTAAATACATTCTATTAATTATATTTTTCCTTTTAAAAAGCTTTTTTCCTAAAGAAAAGAAAACACTAAAATTGAATGCTATATTTATATATAGAAGAATATGAGACACTAACCCAAAGAAAAAAAAATTTTATTAACTTCAGTAAATAATTTTTAGTAAATTAGTGATAAATTTTTACATTTGATAATAATAAGCATTAAATTAAATGTGTATTATTATCAAGAACAAAAATTCTGTTATTATTTGTTATTATTGTTACATCAAATTTAAATGTTTAGTATTACAATTAAAAACTCAATATAAATATTTATTGAGCTGAGTAATATGGACTCTTTTACTACATCTCATATTATTGTTAGTTTTACGGAATTATTGTTATTTTTCTCAATATTTGCTCAATATTTTCTCAATATTTTCTCAATATTGCTATAAAATTCATCAGTATTAGTCACAAAAGACTGATTTGTTTATAGCTCAATTGTCAGCTTATGCACAAAAGGGCTAATTAGACAGCTAGAAACAGAAGAAGTGTTACTTTGTAATTTCTTTAATTAAAATTACTTATAATTATGATTTTGAATAGAAAATAGAGAACAAAATAAGAAAAATCAAGAGGGTAAATATATTTGCTTTCAATGATGTTTTACAAGACTTTAATATTAGTAAAGTAATACACAATTCAATGAATCTTTGCAGCATAAAACCTTCAGTAAATTTAAATATCATGTTATGCACATTTGTTTCTGTATGACTCAAACAGCAAAAAAGAGTTTTATGTGGGTTCAAAATCATAAATCATTTTTGTAACTATCAATTAAAGGTTAATTAATTTTTAACGAGGAAAAAAAGTTTATCTTCTTACGAAAAACATCCTATTATCTTTCTATGTACTTAGTATGCATTGTGATACATACTTTAACGCTTAACATACAGATAATATGTTTATCAATATACATTGAATAATATTTTAGGCGAAATATCAAGACTTTCTCCTAAATTCCTTCATGTGACAAATAGAATTAAATAAAAATTCCTTACGTATCGTATTGGAATACTGATCTTAAAAAATTATGAAGCAATTTTATAGTTATCAATGCTATTTGTATGACTTGATGAATTTTTTAATTTGTCATGTGAAATAAAAGAAAAAGATTATAGTAAAAAAATATATAAAACATCAATTGAGAAAAATCAAAATGACATTTCCTGTGAACTAATTAAGAACGACAAAAGGTGTTTGAGTTACAAAAAATTAATATTTCAATTATAAACTTTTTAAGTATAGATTTTTTTATCGATTTATTTAATAATTTTACACACTCATACACACATATTACATCAAATCCCTTTTCCTATGATCAAATCTGAATTTTAATATTCCGAACACAAGCATTTTATTTGTTGCAATTGCATTTTAACTTGCATTTAAATATATTTATAAAGTAGATAATTAAAATAATATTATAGTGTATTTAAAAAATATGTTTTTGAAAACACATGAAAACACCTTCTGCTATAAAATGATCAGAAATATTAAATGAGAAATAAAATGATAAAAAATGATTTTGCTTTTAAAATTTACAATTAAATTTCTTAAAGTCTCTTGTGCTGTTTCCAACTAGATTGTAGGCTTAAATTTTCCATGATTCTTTAATAAATTCTTAAAAAAGAGAAACTTAAACTTTTCATGATGTTAAGCGATTTTTTGAGATAACAATTGTGTGACCAATATACTGAAATACATATGTGATATGAAGCTTAAAACAAAGTGTAGTTAGGTATATATATATATATATATATATATATATATATATATATATATATATATATATATATATATAGTTTTTTATTCTTTTGAAACACAATTAGGACAATCATAATCAATCTTTTCAAATTGATTACCAATGTATATATAATAAGATTTCAAATTTTGAAATTTATAAGATTCCCTGGAAAACGTAATTTTGATTATATGATAGATATAAATAGATGTTTATCATGCGATATTAGTGTACTAATCTTAGTTACATGATGATCATTAAATAAACAACAATAAACATTTTCTGTTTTTAATAAAAAATTACCTATTGCTTGATAAATTGAGTGTTAAAAGGAGAATTCCATTATATACGATTACTTTACAGAAATTCGTTATATGATAATTATCGAATATAATACTCGTATATTGATAAATAATAACTCTTTTAATAATAAATTACGTAATTCCTATTAAAACAATTTCCTCATAAGGAAAGCTCCAAAAAATATCTATGCATCTAACAGTTATTTATATTTTAAAAAATTAATAGAAATTCAAACTATGAAATGTAGAAAATATATGCCTTTTCATTAAAATCAAGTTTTTCCCTTTTAAAATTTTCATCATTTCGTTTCATCTATTTCCTTAGTTTCATTAGGTTCACCAAAATTTTACACAAACTTTTAGCTCTTTCGTGCTAATTTACTTTCTATCGACTTTTTCTTCTCGCTTTTTTAATGGGGAAAAAAATTGCAAAAACGGGGAGTAAAAAAATTATTTAACGATAAAGATTTCTCTTGGTGCTGCCATCTATGGGAAATTACAATACAGACTGCTCGTTTCATTTTCATATGTGCAGGAGAATTTCATTACTCAAAAAATCTCAAATGCTTTTATTTTATATTTCAGTAAAAGCTTCCTTAAAAATTAAACAACCCACGACACAGTTTACATATTCATAATCCCATTTTCAATTTACAAAGCTTAAAATTGATTAAGATTTTTAAAATAAGATGCATGAAGCTTTACTCATTATTAAGATAAGATAACCCTTTAACTTAACTTCTTGATTAATCAAGAAACTATATGAAGGCGACCAAAATGTTAAAGCTCAGTTTTTCTGTAATATAATTTTAAATAGATATTTTAATTAGAATACGTGTTCTGCGCATCAATTATCTTCAATATTTGGTTTCTATATGTTTTATTAGTAATTATTTCATTTTGTTTTACATATTAAGAGAGTATATCAATGTAAATTTTTACTTAAAGAAAAACATGAGTCTTTACAAGAACTCCAAAATAAGCATAATTTTGCTTTTTGATGGTTCAAAATTATTTTGAAAATATTTTTAAAGGAAAATTAAATTTCTTAACATCATTTGTATTTAAGTGTCGAGCTGATTCAAAAGAATGCTCATAGATTTCTTTGAAACAAACAACTTTGTTAAAACTTGATAATTCTTTATTGCTAATTAGTATATTCTAAATGCATAACTTCCTGAAGAATGAAAGTGCATATACACTTTCTCATATCAAAATCCTAATATCGAAACCCATTAACATCGATATCTGAGTATATTCAAGTAAAAGGTATTAGAAAGAGAAATTAGCTTCTTCTCCTTAATTTAAAATACATAGTTAATATATCTCTTAATCAATCAATGAAATTCTTTAATCGCTCTTTATTTTTTCTTAACTTTATCAGGTTATTGATGGATGCAAATTATAATATATTTTATTTATTATAAATGCAGGTAAAATGTACTTACCATAATTTTATCTGAATATTATACTCTAGAGTATATCCTAATATATGAAAATTCCAGTTGGAAGGTCAAAAACATTTATGTATACATAAATCAGACATACTGAGAATTAAATTATACATGCTAATTTAAGAAATTAAATGAGTTACGCTTGAAATTATTTTAAGCTTTAAATGTATAAGTTAAAAAGAATTCTTGAAGTAAAAGAAAAATGCTCTGAATTTATAATAAAATAGCTATTACCATCTACAAACGTATTAGATTTTTCAAAGTTATTATATCAAAATGGAAAATCAAATCACGATACTTAATAAAACTTGGTATTGTATTGAAAGTATTGCTTCAAAAATTTAGTAAGTATATTTATCGTCAATTAATAAGCTTTAAATTAAATGAAGCACAACCTTTTATTAAAATGTCTAATTAAAACGTAATTTTTTAAAGTAGTTACCATAGTGGAAGAAAAGATGGTGAAATCGGCTTCACAAATAAGGTAGTTATTTATGAGATTTGCGACAATAATTTGCAAAAAATAATAAATAATCACTTTTAAAAATTTATATTTAGTTTGCCTTTAAATTATAAAAACTATTTTATAATTGGTATATCAACTATATAAAGGGGAAATAAATACTAACTAATTATAAATACTAACAAATCAAGTCAATCAAGTTATCATTTTCTCAAGTTTTCTGCTTTATTGTCTTATATTCTAATTATTATATATTTTAATGGAACTGAAAAGTTATTATTAAAGATATTATTGTGAATTATAATAAGACTTTCAAATATGTTTTATTAAATACATTTTCAAATATTTTAAGTTTTTCTTTTTATAAATATTTTCTTTTTTTATAAAATTAAATAGCTTAAAATTAATCAGAAAAATTTGATTTTACATCTTGTGAAGGATAATACTTTATTCAAATATTCCAGGAAATCACTAAAATATTATCAATGCTAATTTATTATTTATTTTTTTAAATTCAAATTTTATTGTTCATTATAAATTTTACTTTTTAATTTTCCAAACAAATTTTAATATCTAATTATTTACAGCTAAATTTACTATACAATGCATTTTAGTAAAACATGCTTTGTGGATACATTGAAAGTTTAACTTAACGATGTTAGCAAACTTAAGATTTCAATTTAAGTTAAATACATGACGAATTCGATCGTTATGCAATTTGTGATCGATAAAATTTAAAACATTTTATCAAGCATTTAAGGTCATTTAATAACTTGGAAGTTTCATAATAATAATTTTTCAGGCCTATTTTATGCTGTCAAAGAAATTCTCAAACAAAAATAGAATATTTTAGAAATTACATCAATATAAAACATTTTTGTACACATGAATAATGAAAATATAATTGAAACATAGAAAATAAGTAGCTAATATAAGGGGTACAATAATTTATTAGTGAATAAGTATCATTAATATATACTGAATCATGCCAAAAATTCATTGGTACTTCTAACATAATTAATTATTGTACTTTTTTAATGAGTAACAAGCCTACAAAAAATTTTGTTTTTGCTATATTGTTTGCTGCTTTGTAAATAATTTATATTTGATTGACATTAAAAAATAACTTTCATTTTAGTTATTACCTTAGAAAAATTAATCTTTAGATGATTTTATAAATTTTTAGATAAATTTTCTCTTAAGTTCTAATTTTTTTTCTTTTGTCTTTAACAGTTATAGATGTATAGAAAATTCTCAATGCCTCTTTAAATATATGAGTAAATTAAACATCCGTTGAACGTTTGAATGATTAATATTATAAGCGGTATTTCACCGCAAAAAAATGTTTCAACAACCAGCTTCATACACACCGATCACGTCTTCTCCGGAACATCGTCACTCTTGTAGGGAGCAACAATTAAGAAAGTCTCACTAAGGTAAGAAGATAAATTAATTTTGGTGGAAAATTCTTCTCTATTTGTATAAATCTTTTGCACTGAGTATAATTAATGTAACTATATAAGCGATATCATCAAAAAGGAATACATTATAACTGTATCTTTTCAATGCTTATATTTAATTTAAAAATATTCTAAGTGGTGATTAATATTGATATTGTTTACAGATAGTTTCGATTATATTTTCTTAAGTAAGGGACGTAAATGGGAATAGCATGAATTGCATTATGATTAAAATTTCGTACAAAAAATGCGCATTGAATTAATCTTTAAATATATCTAATTTAGAAAGGAAATATAAAGCATATAACTCTAACAAAAGAATTTAATAACCAGTTTAAAAAAATAAATATATCAATGGCAGAAAGATCTATTTTATTTGAAAAATTTATATAAATTCTAAATTTTATACCAATATTTTTACAATTCGTTGAAAAAAGTAGTTCTTGTATTTATTTTAACTTCAAAAAGGAAGACAATTGAATATAATATATTAAATATCTTTTTTTGTCAAAATGCTGAATAACTGAATCAATAAGTTTTAAAGCATTATAGTTAATATTCACTGATTGTAATAAACACAAAAATTATGTCATATAAAAATTAATAGAAAAACTCATTATTTAATATATTATTTTTCTAAATTATACCTATATTATAAGCAGTTTTTACTGTATTTTTACTGAAATAATACCTATATTATTTCAATTTTTCACTCAATTTTTTTTCCTTTTTTTGATTTATTTCAGGAAAAAATTCTATTCTAAAATAATTAAAGGTTATAAAGGAGCACTGATCTTGTTGATTATGTATATATATATATCTATTATAATATAGTAATATATGCTAATGTGATATAGTTAAATTTTAATTTAAAATATTTTACTCACGTTTGCTTCTAGATTATAACATAGGTGTTATTTAAAGCTTCTCAGTAACACTTCGTTTTCCTTTATTATACACAGCAAAAACTGATCTATTTTGATTCGTAAGTTAAATAAAAATATTGATAAATTAGTATTGAGATAAAATATATACATATAATTACATAATAATATTAAAATACAAACGAAGAATCAAATATTCAAAATTTATGTATTAAGGGTCCAAATTTAACGTTTCATTTGATTTATAAAATCATAGAATTTTGCAGATGCTAAAATTAATAGAGTTAAAAATTGATATCGTTATATTTTAACTCCAATAGGGCTAGCTGTTAATTCATTTCACATATCTAAACTTAATATTTGCTGGAATCAGATGCTATTTTAAACTGCAAATGTATATTATACCAGCAACTATATTTTTCAAAAATCTTTTTTCATATATTTTGACATACATTGAGATATAATTCTGATTCCAACGCGTAAAATTTTGGATTTTTTTAATTTAAAAATACAATATCGCATTAATGTTAAAAACAATTTTATTTATATACAATGCTAAAAGAAAATAAAGTATTCAAAAGTTGTAAGTTCATTGAAGAAGCGGTAAGTACTTACTCAATGGTTTAAAACACAGCAGCATTGAAAAATATTATGTACATAAAAAAAGCACAAAATTTAAAACACTTAGTCATATATAATAAGTGAAATACATACACTTTTAGTGGGAGTGTATTTTAATAGCATAGTAATTATCCTGAAATTTATACTTTTCACATATAATAAATTAGTTAACACAAAACAATAAATTCATATGCTGATTTTGCTTCTGTTCAAAAAATTTAAACTTTTTGGTTTTAATGCCGTCATTACAATAGAGTAATTTCGATAATTCACATAACATCCAAAATAATGGTTTATAGTTTTCATCTTTTTATTGTTTAGATAATTATTAAAAATAAGTACTTACTTATGGAGATGTTTTTATAGAGAAATGTGAATCAGCTTAAACTATATTTTTCACCATTTTTCTTACAAAAACAATTCCAGGTAATTAATTCCAGGTAATATCTAAATGTTTTGATAACAATACTTAAAAATTGTACTTAATGTCTAAATGCTTGGTTAGTAATAGTATTAACATTATACTATCACATTTTTCTTAGCAATTGATTTCTTTAGCTGAAAATAATAAAAGTACATATTTATATAAGTAGTTTCTGATGAAAATATTCAGCAAAGGCATCAAAATAAGCTTTTTTGTATTTTCCTTCTTCCCACCTAATGAATCTGATAAATTATTTGAAAGGTATTTAAACAGAGAAACTGAATGCTCATTCATTAAATATTTTAAATAAAACTGGTGAATCTACAATATTTATTTCTAAGTGATTTTGAATAACAAGGGGATATTACATTTGTTTTAAACTTTTTTGTAAGTTCTAAATAGTCATTTTCATAAGGTTGCATATAGTTAAATCTGGAACCAAATAAAATAACCTAAAATTTCTTTATCATGTTTTTTGTGTTAAATAAAATTAAAGAAAAACATTTATCCCGTATAGACTTACTTTCATTTTTCCGATTGTGAATACCTTTAAAATGTTCGAAGAAAATGTAAGAGTTTTTAGAAAATCCTTCAGGCACAGTTATAACTCTAGTTTTGAATGTCGCATAAGAATTCTTTTGCAATTATAAGATAAAAATAATATGAGACAAAACTTTTCTATGATATTCCTAAATTTCAAATAAAAATATATTCTATTGGTTATTGATAGTCTCTATCAGAAAATAAACTCATCCCACCAAGTTCTTGCTGGAAGAACAGATATTATGAATCAAAGAATTCAGCGTTAAATTCAAAAGAATATTAAGAATTAAGAAAAGAAAAAAAATAAAGTTAAATCAACGCAAATTTTTATTACTTATATTCCTTCCTTGATTAATTTTTAAGACAACAACATGAAGATATAAAAACTTCTATAATAAATTATTTGTTCTAGAAATCTGTGGAAGTTCGATGGTGGATATCACTCTTCTTCACTCCATTACTAATCATGAATGCTCGTTAGTATTCACTTCTTTTTCATAATTATGATTGGTACAATGAGATCTAGTATTCCTTGCAATTCAAAAAAATTGTAACAAGATGTGATTATCTCATTTGAATGATTTCAATAGCGTTTAAAGCATAAACTACTCTGTGAGCTTCTTAATTAATTTGAATTTTTCACTAATAAGTGCTTTCTTTCTAAAAGAAAATTATTCTATTGTACATAAAAGTACAGCTTTACATATGAATAATAAAACTGGTTTCAATGAAAGATATTGTATATAGCTCTCATTTGCTCATACTGCTCTAACGGCTTCTTTTCTTTAATTTATTCTGTAGGACTGGCTTTTACAAACAAGGTTTAAATTTGTTCTATCAATCAAGTTATTGTAGAGCATTTTCACGCCTTAAACATATAATACCAACCCAACCTAGTCTTAAGATATTAAAATATAAAAGTTGGCTAAAGAATCTTTTATTCGAAAGAAGCATAAATTTTAGACATTTTGGTGTCCTCTCCATACCAACCCTTTTGTAACTGTTAGGTAATAAAGTACAGAAGGGTGCAGGTATTTTCACCAAGCAAATCCCTTTACTAAATCACTTCGCAACAATCCCAGTGAAGTTCATGGCCCCCAATTCCCTAACTTATTTTCTCAAGGGCACAAAAGGGTTGATAACCCAGGGTAGTCGGAACCCTTTCTACGATGCACTGAAAGAGAAAGTCGATGACTGTGGGAGAAATCTGCAGGTGAGTTGATGAGAATCTCATACTCAAACATTAAATAGGAAAAAAGTAAGGAAGACAAGAAAGTCTCCCTGCAGAGCAATGGCCTGTCATAAGAAATATATAATAAATGCAACGAATAGTAAAAGAGCCTTTATAAAAACAAAAACCGGATGCAAAGGTAGGGTTAAAACTGTGAAAAAAAAAAACCTTACTTGTGGGGAAGATTTAAAAGGGAGATTGGGGAAAAAAATTTTACCATGCAGATAGGCGTAACTATATCACTGCTATTTTTCAATACACAACATTCGGTGAATGAACTATTGCTTAAAAAGTTCGATCAACTCCTTTTTTTAATAACTATGAATATATTTTAAAGGAAGTAGGTAAAAAAAGTTTGAAAACATTGAAAAAGGTTTGAGCTTTAAAATAGCAGGTTTAGATTCAGCTAAACTTTTTACCTGCTGTAGAGCAAAACGCTGAGTCAAGAAGTCCTGTAAAAAAAATGGCTGTCACTTTCACGGATTTTCCTAATTTTTACTGTGACTACGATTTTTCATTCCTTTGATGTGCGCATACTGATGTAAGTTGAATTTTTATCTAACATCTATTAAAATAATTTCATGTTAAATATAATTTTTTTTAGATAAAGAAACATAACATTTATTAAAAACTAAAACAACCTTAGTATTAATTCTGTTTTATTATTGTTTTTATAATCTATAGAAGGTATTATTGTATAAACTACCAGAGTTTATGGTAAGCAAATATCTAACTAAATTTGTTTATTTTCTTAATTACAGAAATTTCAAAAGAAATCCATTTTAAAATTTAAAAAAAATATGTTTAATTTTTTAGTTTTATAAATTATTCCCACTTATTTTAAAGAAATTAATCAAGACAAATATTTTCATCGCCTTTGGATGAATTCATTACAGTTTGTTTAATAAAAGGAAACAATAGGAAATTAAACATTATTTAAGCTTTATGTTAAGCAATTTTTCGTTATTCAAATAATTTTGAACACGAATTTTTCCGTATTTTTCATCAGCAGAAATGTATCATTATTTTAAAGAGGATCTGAATTTAGGGCAAACTATAATAAAAGCACAAATATTTTTAACTATGAGTAATATTTAAATATAACATGTAAAATAAAATAGTTATATTTATTTCAAATGACAAATTCTTGATTCAGTATCATTACATACAGACACAATGACCTCATCAGACGTTGATCTCTAATGCAGTCTTTGTTCGCGTTTTCATCTTTACATTCAGTCGCTGCTTTTATGTTAAAATATAAATTTGTAATGAATCATCGATTAGCTTGCTATGTAGTATAGAACTAAGAAGTAAGTAAGTATAATGAATATGTGCAAGTAATACGTAATTTATGGATATATGAGAGTGAGTATTATGCATAAGTACATAAACTAAATAATTAAATATTGCTTTTATGTATACTTCACATCTCTATTTGAGCTCAAATGAAGAATTTTAAATAACTAAATTGCTTAATTTTTTCATTAAGTAAAGTAATCATTTGAAATTAAACACAGTTTTCATAATCGTGCCTTTTGTAAAAATTTTTAAAAATGTTAATTTTTTGAGTAAAATTAAAACATTGCACTCAAAACAAATGCAGATTTTTTTTTCTTACTTTTCAGAGGCATTTTAACACATTACTTTATAATACATTACTTAGAATCATATAATGTGAATCTGAAGAAAAATCAAAGTTTCTCATTTAATTAGTTAAATTCAGTTAAATTCTTACTAGATTTAATTTACTCTTATCAAATGTTGCATGACCACTTATTTTAAGTATTTCAAATTACACACCAAGCAAATCATTCACATTTCTCCCCACATTCAGTCGATAAAAACTGAATGTGGGGAGGATGCAGGAACTCATGTAATAGTACATAGTTTTTAAAACTTTTTTTACAGTGGACTAAAATTAAATTAATAGGTATTGAACGTACATTATTTGAAATAATAGATAATTGTTGTCATTCAAAAGAAACTATATTTTAGTTTACATGCAAGTACTGATTTACCTATAAAATTTATGCAATCATAATAGAACAAATTTTCATGCGATCGGTGGATAATTTAATATTCAAAACAATTAATATTTTAAATATATTTGCCTATAAAGAGATGCATAGCAATAAAAATCAAAAGATTTAGTATGTTTCCTGAGTCTAAAATACTATTTCTTGAAATAAACATAAAACATTAATGAAGACTTCAATTATCATGGGTTTCAGTGTGTTTATGATAATTATGAGCACATTCATATAATAAAATGTCTCTTAAGAAAAGTATTTAAAAGTACTTAATATTATAAATGGAAACTAACTTAATTATTATTTATTTCATATTATATTGATAGATTTAATAACTATACCTTTACTTAGACTTGATAATATTACTTATTAATTAAATTTACTTGAATATCATAACTTAGAATCTACTAAAATGAAAACAAACCTAAAACTGAAAAACTATTACTCTCTAAAATTTTCGAGTTTATACTAATATTATAGCTTAGCTATCAAAATTAGAATTTTTCAAAAAATTTTCATACAATATTTATATGATCTATATAATGCAGAAATTTTTAAAATACCAAAAGGAAACCGAAAAATGCAATGAAACAAATGACTAATTTGATTGAATACTCTAAATGGAAAATTTTTGCTCTTTCTAAATTTCCACAAAAATATAATAATACACTTACAAAGCTGGGTAGAATATTTATTAGTAGAGTTTTTTTTTTTAAAAAAATTGTGAGTTCTAACAAAGAAAATGATGTGAATTTTATAATACCATTTTCATATTTTTCAGATAGTATAATTTTTATGATACCTAGAATTTTTTTAAAAAATTTCAAACTCTTTAGCTTTTAATACTTCTAATACATCATTTGTTTAATTCATTTCTTATTTTTTTCCCTATTAATTAAATATTGATTTAATTTGATGTTTTAATAGAAATTTAGAAGATTCATTCAAACGAAAGGAATAACCTTTGAAAATAGTTACTTCAGTTTCTGTTTTTTTTTAAATAACGTATATATATATATATATATATATATATATATATATATATATATATATATATATACTTAAAGTAAATGCATAAGAGAAATATAACTTCTAAAGTCCTTACATATTAAAGCACCTATATATGATTCTATTTTGGTAATTGCTTTAATTTACTTTCTTTACATTTTTATGTCTTCCCATCTTAATCTTTTGCATTTACTTTAATTTTAGTTTTCTTTCATGTCATCAATAGCATGTCATTTTGCATAGTTACTTGAAAGAAATCTTAACTTAATAAAGGCTTATTTTCAAAATATAAGTTTTTATTCTTGGGAAAAAAATTCAAATATTATTTGCTTTCTGAAAAAAAAATAGACTCCTAATTTTATATAAATCTATTCTTGATTTCTTTACTATATATATATATATATATATATGATTCCTTTTTATCTTTTATATTTTAAGAAAACTGTGCATGCATGATGAATATCATTTTACGAAATTGGGAAGGAAGCAAATTTTCGTTTATGTCTATTAATAAGTTTAAGAGATAGTTTATTGTAAAAAATATGAACATAAATTTTTCAATCATTCACTTTTGCAATCTTACTCTTTTCCTCCTGTTGAATGTATTTTTTTCAAATAAAATTAAATTAATTATACTTGATATTTATTTTAGGTTATTAAAACTTCAAATTAAATTTGCTTTTCAAAAATCAAAGCATTATTGTATTAATTGATGATTTTACTTATATTTAAACTATGCATGAAATTTTATAAATAGCTTTCAGATGAAAAACAGATTTTTTTTATTTCAAGGTAAAACTAAATGACACCAGAAATTAATAATATCGAGAAAAAAATATAAACTGTTACAAAAAAGAAATATTTATTGTATTAGTTAAATCAAGTTTTAAAAAATAAAACTATTATTTTTAATGCTATTTTTCAAAAAAAGCACACTGATTACTAGTTTAACGTTTTGAATTTCTTTGTTTTAATATATACATTTCTAAAAAGAGCAGTCATAAAAATGAAAATGTTTATTGAGAAATTAAAACCATTCTTAATAATATTTTTGAATTAATAAGAAGATAAATATAAAAGGCAAATGCTTTCTCTGTAATAGTTAGACATGCCTTTAATAAAACCTACACAAAGGGAGATTTAAGAAGATGTAATCAACAGTAGTATGATAGTTTACTAACAATGATACGCTCCTAGCTTTATTTTAACATTCTAAAATATTGAATTATTGAACACACATACTGATAAAGAGATGCTAGTTACGTATGCGCTTTAATAACTATGTTGTTATGAAACTTTTAATTTCTTCTGAGGATCTATGAGAAAATATATAGCGGTCATTAATTTCAGATTAAAATTCCCAATTTATCTTACAACTTATTTCCTATAATATTTTTAAAAATTAGTTTCTTTTAACAGTGAAGTCATACCATTATTATGTTAATAAAAAATTTTATTAACAGTAAATATTTTTAAATTATGAAATAAATTGCAGGCTTTAAAAAAAAACATTGAAAGAAGTGTTTTTAAAAAAGATCCAAATTATATATATTTCTATGTACTTGAAAAAGTAACTAAGTAAATTTTTGTATTATTTTAATCTAAGCAAATTTAAATTTTATTATGAAATTTATAATACTTATGTAAATGTTCCTTAGCCTTATACCATATTAGAGAAGATTTTTATACATAGTTGTAAATTAAATTCTTAACAGAACTGTTATTCTGCTCAGATAATTTGATATGCTGGAGATTAATATTTGCAGGCAAAAATCTTTCGAATTTGGGAAACGTTTTAACATATAAAAACATTTCATTTTTATGGAATTCTTTATTAAAAATGTGAATATATTTTACTGAATAATTCTGAAAATATTTCAAAAATAAAACAAAAATCATGTACATGATTTTATCGGTTATAAATTATTAAATATTATTTAATAAAAAGTAAGCAGTTTTTCACTAAATTCTAAATTTCATTTATTGCATATTGAATAAGTTTTTGAATTTATTGTATTTCAAATACTTATTTCAATTAATAATTTGTTTTTATTATTAATCAAAAAGCAGTGATTCGAAATTTTAAGAAATAATCTAGGGTCAAATTATTTTAGACTTTATTAGAATGTATATTAATAATATATTCTTTGTTTTTAATTTATTCTGGGAGTTACTTTTCTTACAAGGGGTATGTTTATGATTTTATTTTCTTATGCTGATCAATCTATAAAATATTATACATTTGAAAAAGATAAATTTAATGATTAATTAAAGCTTACTTACTTGAAAAATTTAAATAAATCGGTTTCATATCATCTCATAATAAGTCTATAAACAGAATCAAGTGAATAATGTTATAATACATTTTATTTCTAGTATTTACATGTTTAACTGAAAATCATTTCACGATTTACTCAAATTTTTTATAAATTTTGTTTCATTTTCTAGGTTTAAAAAGCCTTGTAAATCACTATAAAAATTTTAATAGCAATGACGTTAAGACAAATCATATTACAAATAAAATTTTCAGTAGTAATTTGATTAAATTAAAAGCTAGTAGTATTGTTATTTTATGTAATGAAGAGTAATTCTTGATGACAAGTATATCAAAGAATAAATTTTAAGGTAGGTAATTCAATTCAACTTTATTTAAAATAATAACTTAAGATGTCGAACTTGTTAGAAAGAAACTTGATATCGTATTTGTTATTAAAAGTATTTGCTTTGTATCATAACTATGTTTTTAGCTTATTTAATTATTATATAAAACTATAGCTATTGTTACAACTTAAATGTGTTTATTTTTAAAATGCCTAGTATTTTATATTATTTTCACTTAATATGTTACTTAAATTCATGTAAGAAATCATTTATGAATGTATTCTTTATAGAGTCTGGTTTTCCACTCCTCGTTTTTACTATATATTGTATGCGTGCTTAATTTTCTCTATTCCATAAATAATTCAGTGCATATTACATAATTAACTAAAGAGCTAAAGTGAGATTTTAAATTCATGGTGAAATAAATAATCTATTTCTTGTGTAGCAACTTAGAAATCAGATCATAGTAAGTTAAAAATTCTTCAATAATTTCCTTAAAAAAATATTTCAAAATGTAATGAATGTTATAAAAATAGGATAATATCCTTTAGTTATTTATTTAGTTTATATAGAAAGTAAAATCGAAAAATTTGTAGTCTTTTGGAATTTTTTACAAACTTAACAAGTTATAAAGCAAAACTCATTCACCTGCAAAAATAATTCAATAACTGATACTCAAAATAATATTTCATTTTTGTTTTGCATTAAAATATATCAAGGAAAATGAAATCAAATTTGAAAGTATGTTTCACATAACTTATTTTATTTACATTAATTTTTTGTTTGTGCTTTATCAGTAATATCATTCAAATGTAAATAATAAAATCCATTGAAATAAAATTTAAATAAATTATAATATCTTTGTTTCATTTGTTAAAATTTTTTGTTGAATAATTATTGAAATTAAAGTTTAATAAATATTTTGTTTAACGCGATAAAATTTCCATTAGATTAAAATATTTATAAAAATAATTTTCGTATTTTACTCATGCATTACTTGCAAATTTGCCTTTTTGTTCAATTTAATTAATGAGATGCATATATATTTTTTTTTGCTGACAGGCTTTAAATTATGTCAAATGTATCTATTAGAAACGCTAATTCATAAAAAAATTCATAACATTTAATTACAGTAAGGAAAATTATATATAAAGCTTATTTTTATATCCATTGTTTTTGTTTCTCTTAAATTCACGGAATTACCTTCTATTTTCATAATAGAAACTTTTTTCTTTTCTTAAATAATAACCAAAATTTTGTCATTTTATACAAATATATACTACATATACATCAACTGAGTAAAAATGTATTTTTACAATTATTTTTAGCATTAATACCAAAAAATACAAAATTTAAAATGTTAATAAAATTTTAAAGATAATTTCAGTCTAAGAACTTAAAGTAAAATTGATGCATAAAATTAATTAGATTTTAATGATTTACTGTTGATATAATTGTAAAATTTATTAACTTACATAATTTTATAATTTTAATTTTTTGTATAAAAATTTAAAATATGTTTCAAACCTAAATAGTTTTAAAATCAACACTTGTGTATGCTTGTGGAATTGATGAAATACTTAAAAACATATATTTAATACCCTGACAATTGAAAAATCCCATCTTTAGAAAATCAAATTAAAAAATAGTTAAATTATTTTTGTATAAAGATTCTTAAAGATAAAAACTACTGATTTGACTATTAACATGTGTCATTCGATATAAATAAATTGCAGGAAATTTTTCATGAAAATATTTGAAAAATTCCCATTTTCGTACACAAATGTTATTAAATGCTTTAAAATATGAATAAAAAATGTAAAGAAATACAAAAAGTAAAATTTAAAAATTATTATGAACCTGAAAGAAATATTATATTTGATTTAATATTAGTTTGGGGAAAAATGTTATCCATAATTTTTTCGGTAGACGTCTGTAGTGATCGCTATCTCGTGAGGAGGTATCTATCAAATTTATGCTCATTGGAAAGGTGACATTTGACACTAAAATATTCTCTTGCGGTTTTTTGTTTGATTAATTCAGTTATGAGTACAAAGTTTTAAAAATAGAAGACAACAAACAGAAAATTAGATACATTTTAGTTTTTCTTTTATAATGGTGTGCTAACCAGGTCGCTAAAATTGTGAAAGGTGTTTATCGTCCTATATATGACTGAAGCAACCAGTTACGCACAATTTTGGTTTCGTCGATTCCGTTTGGGTATTCGGATGCTAAAGATGCACCTCGCATGGATGCAACATCGTCGAGAATGTCTATAAAATATCAAAAATTATCAAACTTAACAGCATGTCAGCAGTCGTAGCTTCGCACAAGACCTAAAAATCTACATGAAAACTGCTTTAAACCTTTTTACAAAGCGAATCTGAAAGAAGCTACAAAAAGTTCACGTAAATATAATGGATTTCTTTTTCCCCAACCTAATATAATAAGTTCTTTCATTTTATTTATAATATTTTTAGGATATCATACAATATTAAGAAATAAAGTATCATAAAAATTCTAAGAAAGTATTCAGAAATAAGTTTTATTGTTCCATTAAATAGAAATAATAATCATAGCATGGAAATTAATTAAATATAAATACGTATTATGTCTTAATAAAAAATTTTAATTACATTAGTATACTCACGGTATTTTATATAATGAATTTGATTCTTTTACAGTCTTGAAATTCAAATTCCTGTTAATTAGCTTGCAGTTTGTCTAGGACCAGAGTAAATCTTCTGATGGACGCATGTATGACCATTTGACCATTATTATTTTATTTATTTCATTATGTAAATCATATTATATTATTTTTTGATACATAAAGTAAATATCATACTGATTTAGTAAGAGTAAATTAATGTGAAAACGTTTAAAAATGTATCTCGTTTCTTCCTTTATTTCTTTTAGCAATAAGGTTTTCCAACTACCAAAAAGTAGCAAATATCTTGATAAGTTCTGAAAAGACATTACGACTTGTTGATTATTGTTATGATTAATTATTATGACAGATTAAAACATCACTTTTCTGAATAAGATAATTTTATGCGTAAACTAATACAACTCCAAAATTTAAATACTAATTTCAATATATTCAAAGATGCGAAACTATTCGAGAGACATAATAAATTTATTGAGGAAAAACTTTATAAAACCATCAAACATACTCACAGATAATGTAATAAATATACAATTTATTTTGAAAAATAAGATTGTGAAATAAATAAATAATTAAATAAATTATAAGACATTAACTGTTTTATGATAATCTTTTTCATAACATCATATTCCCCATTTCAGCATTTTTTAAATTATTATTTGTAATGAACAAGAAAATCCATTTATACATTGAGTAAAATTTATAAAACTGATCAAAGAATGCAGGAAATTTAAATAATGCTACTGAAATAAATATCCAGCAAAAATTTAAAAATACATTCTAGTAAGAAAAATCTCATTTTGTGAAGTAACCATTAGATATTGGCTAGAATAAAATGTGTTTTATATTGTTCAGTTTGATTATTAAAATGTAAAATAAAAAAATTTTTCTTTTATATCTTTTGATATTCAACAGCTGCTTATTATAAATTATATTTTTATTTTTAAAATTTCATACATTTAAAATTTTATGGAAAGATTCACACTCTTCCCAAAGAATCAAATTTTTAATCTCTCGATTCAGTTCTTTAAATCTTTCTTCAACCATATACATAAAAGAAATCTGAATTCAGTTTTTTATCATGCAAAAATATTTTTAATATGTAATATTATTTTTGCATTTCTCATTTGTATATATATCATTATATATACTTATTTAATTTATTAAAACTTAACTCATTAATTTTTTTCTGAAAACAGCTTTGACAGTAATATTCGTAACTTACTCTCTTCCAGGAAAACAATGGCTCTTTCAGGCGACAATAACATTTGATAAAAAGAATATGGAAGATGCACTTATTGAACATTTCAGATTGAAAAATGATTTTCAAGAAAACCTAAATCCTATTTAATGAGAATTATGTGTCACTGAAATAAAATCCAAATATATGCTGATGATTATATTAGAAGTAGCTCTGAAAATTAAATAGTAGCACACTTTGGGACTTATATCCTCGTGGAATAATAAGTAATCAATTAGGTATGTTTTATTTTAAAGTGGTTTATGTTACAATATTCAGTAATAACATAATATGCCAATTTTGTGCACTATTAAAATGTAATTTTATTTTTCTATTATAATATCATCCTTAAAATACTTGACAATAATTCATTATTACTTTTCTTGTTCTTATAACTTGACAATAATTCATTATTACTTTTCTTGTTCTTATAACATCCTAACAAGCATTTTTTACAGGTAAAACCGAATCATGTGGATTCATTCTATCATGTTAATGATAGAACAAAATGTAACTTTTTCCTTCTACCTTATTTTGAAATAAAAGCAAGTACATATCTGAATACAAATATGTAAATTTTATTTTGAATATCAATAAATTTTGGAGAATCTAAAGAAAGAATATTAGAATAATATTCATCCTACTGAATATTTTTGTCATCACAATTAACTATTTGTGCTTTAAATTTTAATTGAAACATATGGAACTTTAATTTAAAAACATAAAACCATACTGTTTTTAGACATTTCCCGTGCAAAATTATAAACATTTATTTCAAGACTAAATATAGCATTTTCAGTATTTAAAATTGATTCGTATATAAAAATAACATTTCACAAAGATTATGAATTCTATTAGTTATTTATATTTTATTACTTGTTAAAAATTTAAATTTTAAATTGCACTTTCTTTAAAATTATCATTTTATATTTCGTATAAAATTGGTGTTTGTATTAGTATATCAAGTTCTATATTAATTATTTGCTTAAGGCATTAATTTAAATATATTTCACTTAAGGTGCTTTATTTTGAAAATTTTATGAAAAATATTTATATAAATAATTTATTCAACTACAAAAGATTCAAATTTTATAATACATGTACATTATAAATCGTTTTGTTTGCACATGCTGTTATAGAAAAAGATTTAAAATGTTTTCACATCAAAGTTTTATCATTCTTTTAAAGTTCGTAGGTTTGAAGTTTTATCACCCAAATCAAAAGTAATTATGGGAAGAATAGGTTCTTTTTCGTAATGCAAAAATAATCACATAATGATAAAAATTGTAGTTATAAATGAGTTTCTCCATGGACAAACTGCTACATTTGAAATTTTTCTTTCCTCAGTTTGAAAACCTTTATTAGAAGTCCTAATATTATTTCTTTCAACAATAAGAGAAAACTGCATAGTATAATAAGTTAAGTCATTATTAATTAATCATTTTCATTTATGCAATGCTCAAATGAATTAAAATTGTATTTTGAGCTTGTTGTAATTCGTTTAAGACCAGCAACTGGTATGACTGGGAACCAATCCGATACTAAACATTTATTGGTTTAAATGATTGAGTTAAAAATTTCTTGATCAATATTGCATTTTTTAAACTTATCGTGATAGCTCAAACGTGTCGTAAAATGAATGTTAGCTTTCGAATGAACTCATCAAAACATATGAATTGAAATATGTATCACATTTTAATATAAAATTGTCTTTTTTTTAAACTTTAAAAAATTCTATTTAATAATTTGATAAGTACCTATTTAAAGTTGTATTAGGAGAATTCTTAACTATAAATAACAAATCTTAATACTCATTGAAATCTTTCATAATTAAAACACATTTTAACTTCAGTAAGTTAGAACTATAGCTAAATATGAAATAATAAATGTAATGAAGGTTTATGAATAATGAATGTATATCTGAATAAGAAATGAGTATAAATTAGGAACAGTTATTTTAAACCCTTTCAAGTTAACATTAATTTCAGGAATGGTAAATCTGAAGTCTAAATTTGCTAATACTATGTATAATATTATTTTATTTTTATGATAAATTCAATATTATAATACATATATTAATTGATAAATTACTTGGCTTCATAACTAATTACAAGAATTAATTTCAAAAAATTTTGTTTATAATTTACAAACATTATTCAAGCTTATGAATTAATTAAGCAAGCTAAATGAAGATGTTTCATATATGAAATATCACTACAATTAACAGATCTTAATATTTATAAATTTTACAATAAATCAACAGTTAAAGTAGATTTACTAGTAAATGTTTCATTAAAATTATTAAAGAGTAATGTAAAAATACAATTAATTTTTTGAAATACTCTTTGCTTTTAAAATAAATAAAAAGCAATTTCTCCATTTAAAAAGTTTAAAATAATTAAACAATTTCCTAAAAGACATTTGTTCTTGAAGAAATAAGATATGGATTTTTACAAAAAGAAATCTCTTGAGATTTGATTTTAAAAAAAATTATTTGATTATATTAAGTTTTATAAAATTGTCTTAAAGTGAAATGCATTTTCTAAGGAAAAAATTATCGATCAAGGTAATATTTCAAATTAAAATAATTTTCCCATCTTATTTAGTTAGTTACATGAATCAAAATAATTTACTTGAATCATGTGCAGTTGATTGTAAATTCAAAACAAGAAGTGATATTTACTAAAATATTTGGAGTATATTCCCCTATATTTTGTAAATTATAATCAAACTAGCACAATTAGATACGATGCTAATAAATATTTCTCATTAAATTGAATGCATACAAATAAAAGTAACATGAAAAGTACCAGGGAAGTAAAGAATATAAGAACTCAATATTGAGCTCAACAGATTTTACTGAGGAAATACTAATAAAACATTTTTGCTAGTCCATGATATTTACGTTCGAAAAACATATTTATAAAAGATACATTTTCAGTGAAATTAAAAACGTTTTACAAACTAGTATAAGCATTTAAGGATGAAATTATCATTGATACATAATCTGTATTTTATGTTTGAAGGCATATAATTAGAGAACACTATAAAATTGGGAAACGGAAATTGTAACCAATTCTGAGAATAAGTAAAAAATCAAAATAGACGAATCATTTAACATAAGAACAAAGATTGGTTCAGGAATTCTTTCAAGTAAGTGCTTGGTTTAAATTGAGATAAAATTGTAAGCGCAAAATAGTTATTCAGTTTCGATATTATTAACAGCCTCCTTACATTCTTAATAAGATATTATTTTTCATCACCTGTGAAAAATATTTTTGCACTATACAATAATAGCTGTTTATCAATACAATAATATCTGTTTATTTAATGAAATCTGCAAAACTAAATCTCATCTCATAATTATTATAAAAAGTAATTTATGATAAAATTCAATATTTAGATATTAGAAATATAAACGATCTCTGAGTAAAATTATATTTAATATTGAAATTGAAAAGGATAAAAGAAATATAGAAAAAAATCATTGAATCTAAAATTCTACTTTTTATGTCGTACTAATTAAGTGCAGTATTGAATTACCAATTATAGATCAAGAGCCTTCAATTGCAAGATAATTGCGTTTTTTGTTATGAAAATTATAAAAATTTTGTTGTTTAATATTAAATTTCTCTTGAATTCTAATTTTGTCATTACAAAAAATAACAAATTTTTTTCCTTATTTTTGGAAAAAAATTACATGTTTTTTCGTTTTTATAAATAAACTTATTTCATGTTAATCAGTCTCTAAAAAGTATATATTTCTATTTTTTTTACGTCCTTGAATCTGCAAAATCTTTGAAAACAATACAAATTATGAAAAATTGCATGCCTTTTTAAGTAATATTAGGAACCTAATGAATGCTTCAAATGTAGCGTATACATTTTATTTTATATAAAAAGTATGCTTTTTACATCAAATAAAAAAAAAACTTTGATTTTATAAAAAGCAGCTCTAACATCAAAATAAATCATAGTGCCAACTACCTATTTTAAATATAATACTTCTGTTATAGAAGAAGTAGACTTATACTGCTTTTCTTCAGCATTTAAAAATGTTTTCATAATTATTTTTATCTCTTTTAGACTTTATCCATTATATAACATAAATAGGATCCATTTTGTAAAATTGTTCCTCGAATGTGTACTATAGATATAAGGATAATTTCAATTATTTTTAAATTAATTTAGCAATACATATTTATTTAGATATCTTCACTATTTACAATTTGATTTATACCAAACATTAACTATTCAGATTTACAAATTGAAAAACACTTAATATGGAAATACTGAAAAAGGTTTATAAACCCATAAATTTTAAATAAATCGTTTAAATAAATCATAAAAACATAATTTCTTACAAAACTCTCTCTTCTTCCAATAAGATATTAAATAATTCAAAAAGTAGTAAAAATAAATAGTAAATAATAAAAAAATTTAAACAAAACTTGGCAGAGGTTAAAATATCGGCAAATAATTTTTTTTTATGTTATAATACATAAACTTTAAATATTATAATTGAAATATCGTAAAAAGAAATGCTTTTAAATTTAAATTTTTTTATTTCTTCTTATTATTATTATTTTAAATTTTTGTATTCTATAGTAATAAAAAGAATTTCTGCATTTATTGAATACGAAATGTTTCAAATTATATACACATTTTAGACATTTTTTAATTAAATTATTTTTTAATTTTCAAATACATTACAATAGTTTTACCGTTATAAATTAATAAATTTAAATCGTATGATTAAACAACATTCGCAGTATGATACTTTTAAATTTTTCATCTTCAAATTACTTTGCCATTTAACTAATCCAAAACATTATTATGAACTGTTTGCAGAGACACAATATAGCTTTAAAATTTAAAATTGTAATTTTGTTGAAATGCGTTCGCAATAATCAAAAATCCATGACGGAAAATTTCTTTTTTTTTAGATAGTGAAGATTTTCTAAACAAGTCGATTCACTCTAAAATTTCAGATGTACCATAAATAAAGTGAAAATTCATTAAATTAATTAAACATACATTTTTAAGAAACCTCAGAAAATTCCCTGTCAAAACAGATCATTAGTGTGAGTTGACACAATTGGTTTGAAAGAAAAATCTCTTATTTCTGCAGAATAAAATAAGATCTATTCTTCATATTGTAAATTTTCAAAATAGTTTCACCGTACTAGATTTACTCACAAACAAACTTTAATTATTTAAGCATATTCTGTTGAGCATGATTTTATCATTATTAAAAGGGCTTTTATATTGATCAAAATTATCTGGTAAATTCCATCAATAGCATTTACTTAGCACTGCACACAATAGAGTCTCATCAACAGAGTACAATTTTTAAACAGTAAAATGATATTTAAAACATGATATAACAATTCTATATTTCAAAAAAATGTCGTTTTCTTGAAATATCTATTTTGCTGATTTTCCTTCGAGGAATTTTATAAGAAGAAAAGAAATGAAAAATATTTGATATTTATTAGCATCTTTCAAGTGACACACATAACTCTTTTATTCAAAAAAATAATTTATTAAAAAATGAAACCTTGGTGTAAAAAAAAAAAAAAAAAAAAAAAAAAAAAAAAAACGTATTTTAGTCACCCTTAAACTCCGGATGATTTTATTGTAAGTCACACGAAATACAACAAATCACATAAAAGAGACCCCATAGAATAGAGACCCCCCTCAATTCATACACAAAAACAATGAGTCAATGAAGAAACGATTTAGTAACGTGAAACATAAAGGGACTTAAAAGACATTATTTTCTTAAATGACTAAAATAAGCATATAAAACTTCAAATCTGAATCTATAATGTGTTTTACAATAAAATTTAATGGATCTGAAAATATATAAACATAACATGTATTTAAAACTGTTTAAAATATAACAGCTACAAAAATGCATGGTGGAATTTTTATCTTAAAACTAATTTTTTAAATGATACATTATTTCTCCCACATATGCCCGTACTCAACATAAAGACAGATATGTCAGGATACACAGTCATCGCACTAAAATCCGTGTATAAAAATGAAAAGTTAAATAAATTTCGCTTCACAAATTTCATTAAATTATCATTAACAACAAATTTAATGTTAATCATTAATTATGATATTTTAATGAAATTTCTGAACATTAAATAAATGAATAATTTTTGTACAAATTATTCCAATATAAAGATGGGTGAACAAAAAATAAAATACGGATAAAATTATTTATGTACATCGAAATTCGCAATATTAAATGGAGAGAACTCCGATACCCAAAAATCTGTAAGTAAGAATTAGAAGTTGAGTAAATTTAAAACACAAATTTCATTAAAAAAATTCCTGTAATCTCATATTTCTTCTCTAGTTAAAGTGTTAAAGCTAGTTAAATAGTTAAAATGTGAGAAAAAAGAGTCGAAATTTATTTGTGTGTTTGTATAATCTGTTGTGAGAGAAGTTATTTTTTTAAAAAAATTCAAGAATATGTTTCATTTTTTATTAAATCTTTATAAAAAATAAGTTAAAATATTAAATCCACATATAAAATTATTTTATACATACATACTTATAAGTAATTATTAGCAATAAAACTGTAAATAAACAGAGAGTGAACTCAAAATACTTAGACACTCCTAAAATTACGTTTGTTTCAATTTCAAAATAAAAATTCAATAAATGTTTTCATTTAATTAATTTATTTTTTATTTGCTGAATAAGCAAGGGATAGAAAATAGCAATATTCCTTCAAAACTAATTTTGCGAAATTATATCTACGATAACAATGCAATAAATATCTCTTCCCTAAAAGAAAATATCATAATTTATATTTTTACAAGTGCACATACATACATAAAAAGATAAGGAAGCTATATATATGTTTCCAGGCACATATAGATCACTGCGATATGAACGCAAAAATTTTTGTTAAAATCTGTAATAAATAAGTTATTTTAAGTAGTGAAATATTTTTTTTATTAAATCTTTATAAAAAAAATAAGCAAAAATGTTACACTCATGCAAAATTGTTGTTTTACACTTACATTCTTATTAGTAATTCATAGGTACTTTCCGGATTTGCACTTATACGAGGAGCCGATGAGGTAAATTCAAAGCAAAAAATTCTATGGAAATCCCTAAAAAAAAATAACCTTGTATAATTAAAATATAGAAAAAAAGAGAATTATTTAAATACTAAGAATTTCTCGATAATTTATTTTTCTTCAACACTAAAAAAAACCTTGTATTCCTAATCCCTCCCACCCACTTTAGTACATAGGTTTCTAAAATTTTTTTAATAAAAGTATCTAATTCTGCAAAGTTAAAAATAATTACGAACTTAATTGCATTATCAAAATTCTTATTTTAAAAAAAATGTTAGTATCCAAAAAACTATAATCTGAATGTCGTAATATTATTTCAATTTTCACCCATATTTATAAAATTTTAAAAGATATACACTTTAATATCTAAAATAAACTACGTACTGAGAGAAACTAAAATTAAAATAAATTTTCGTCTTAACATTCATGTCTCATTATACATACCCAAGATGAGCAATGCGTGTTTTTATATAAGTATCATAATTATTCATGATGAGGATACTATATTGTTATAAGGATACTATATAGTGCTTAGAATTAGTAGTTGAAAAGTAATAGCTTAGAAAGAAAATAGTTTAAGAACTGAGGGTACAAATTTTATTTTTATAATGTATCATTGAATTCCTTCATTTTAAATTAATGTAATATTAAATTAAAACATTAAATAAACAAAACTAATTAATTACAGTGTCTTAAGCAAGATAATACTCGTATTTTTCTGTTTATTAAAATAATTTAGAGCTTCTGACACTGTTGAATAAGTCAACTTAAACGGAACCTAAATTACTTTAATTTAAAAAAAAATAACAATCGTTAATTTCATCGTTTAGTTTCCCTAATTTTCGTTCGTAAATTAACATCGTTTAATTTCCTATTTTTTAAACTAATTGTATACCTCTATATAAGAAGGTTTCCAACTAAAATTAATATTATTAATTTAAAAAACCAAAATTCAATTAAAATAATGCTGAAAATTTTC
This sequence comes from Latrodectus geometricus, assembly GCA_026290005.1. Lineage (NCBI taxonomy): Eukaryota > Metazoa > Arthropoda > Arachnida > Araneae > Theridiidae > Latrodectus > Latrodectus geometricus. The sequence continues at coordinate 1,317,394 of JAPDSC010036855.1, forward strand.
AATAAATTCAATTTCTTATATAATGTATATTTACAAAGATTTTGTCTGCTCTCTTCACATTAAAAAAATCATCTACGCACATTTTACGTAATTTAAGTTCTATAAAATAGAAACACTTTTAATTTAATGATTGATTACATTGCACTTTACGCAGTTACTGAACATTTCAGATGTTCAGATGTACAATAATTCGCTGTAAAGATATGGCGTTATCGTTAAATAAAAGATATGGCGTTATCGTTTCAGAACACGATTATTGACATCACTTTGAATGCTTGATGGGAATTAGTGCTGCCCTCTGGCGAATACTTTTTTAACATTAAATATAAATCAAAAGGTAATTTTATTTGAAAACACGTGTTTAACAAAATTCAAATGAGTTCATTTAACCAAAAAGAAATAAATTTATATATTTCATTCGTAGTTGAGACACATCATGTGATTTTAATCAGATATAAAATCGAAATCTTGTTTCCAACTTCAATTTTTTTTTGTTTTCTTTTTTTTTCAAATTAACTGAAAACATGACCAAGAAAGTTGACATTGAATTCATAGTTTTTCCAAAGGATAAATAATTGGAAGGATAATGAAATATATTCATAGTAGTAACTGGGCAGATTTATTTATTATTATAAGTGATTTTTTTTAATATTGGTTATTACTCTTTTACTTTTCTTAGGATTTAATTTTCTATTTCAAATTATAATTTCAAAGTTTCATGTTGAATTCATAATTTATTTTTAGTACATTTCTTGTTAACAATAATTTTGCTTGAGAGAAAAAAATTTAAATAAAATGTCAAAAAATGTTTCGTTTCCTAGAAAGTGAAAAATTATTAAACAGTTGAACATCGTTTAAACTGTGTAGAACTACGCAAATTTTTTTATTGATTAAGAAGAAATTAATAGTTTTATGCATTTAAGTATGCTCGTTTTTAGAAACAATTTTCTTACAAATTACTTCCCAGAGTTCAAAATAAACATTAGTTTGTGACAAAAAATAAATTGAAAGACTTTAATGAGGATCAGCATTCAAAAAAGCTTTGCATTAAGCATTGCAAGAAAAAGTAAATAAATTTTTATTAGTAAATTTAATTTCATAAAATTTGGGGCAATTGTCATCCTAATTATTGGTGTCTCAAGAACTATGCAATAAAACTTTTATTAAAAGAGAAAAGCAAGCTTCATAACTAATTGAATAAATATTATAAATTTAATTTGCAGTCTATGAAAACCCCGCTTATGTCATAAATAAGTAAAGAAATAATTGATAAAAGCTGGAAATGATGGTATTTCAGTGTATTTTACATAGAATGTAAACATTACTATCAATATTTATGCTCCTCAAAATTTTATACTCATAGAACTACATAATCACTGACAAGTTTTTATGGACTAATAAAAGCAAACACATCAAGCAATTTTTTTGTATGCTAAAAATAAAATTGTGAGCTGCTATTCTTTTTCTACTCCGTTGAACTTCAAAAACCAGAAAAGTATTTGTATCTTTGTTGTGGGAGATCATTTCTAGAATTTTGCAGTCAGCACTAGATGGCGCTACTGAAAGAAACCAATGCTGTAAAAGTTTTCGTCGTAGTTCAAAATAAAATACTTCTTACAGCTAGAGATAAAAGTAATGCCTGTAAAGAGGAATTAAAAGTTTTTAAGATTTTCGTTTGTTTTTAAATATTCAAAGTTAATGAAATATTTGATTACGTGTCTTATAATGTGGAGATAATCTTTTACATAAAACTATAATAGATATATTGCTATAATACAGTGTGCAAAAAATGTAACATGTTTTTATATATATATATATATATATATATATATATAATTTATTATACAGCAGTGATGCATACATAGAAATTTGTAAAATAAAAAATAATTATGTGTGCGTATATATAAACATCATTATTACTATTTTCTTAATTCACATACATATTTTAAATTTTCTGATTACTCTATCTGCATAATAATTGAATCACAGGAGACGTTCGTTGAGCTTATGCTTTCTACGTGTACACCTGCCGAAGTGGGTACTAGTAATTTTACAAATTTCCTTCCTTGTGACACATAAACGTGTCTCACTATCAATTAATACTCCACCAAGAAGGCAAGAAGTAATGCAAATTCTTATACTATACAACACATCCTTCGTCTGTTACATTGTGCATTACGAGATGAAAAATCACCTCATCTGAGGACACTATTAACTCACACTCATGAGTCAAGAGCTTGTTCAGATTTTTCTCATGTGAAGTCAATATTGGTTTAATTAAAATTCATCCACATATAATTAAATTAATTCAATAAAATTTTAAAAAGTAACTTATTTCTCATTTTCTGATGAAATAAACAAACCTGATTGATCTTTCTACCCACATAAATGCCAAACGTCTTAGAATAATTTGCTTGGCATGTAGGCTGCTATAAAATGCTCGTCTGAGGAGATGTGTCTCAAGCATGAAATATCCCAGGTATCCTATAAATAGAGAAATATATATAAATAAAACATTAACATATGGGACTTCATTGAACCCTAACTGTTGCTTGAAATTATACTTGAAAAACAGTAGAATGTACATTTCTTTGCAAGTAAACACTCCTAATTACACTTAAAGATAATATAAGCCTTAGTGTCCATAATGAGGAATCAAAATGCATGTCAACTGCAACTAAATGTTAATAATTTTCTGTATTTTCATGAAACAAATTAAGCACATGCCATAATGAAATTTTCATTTTATCTTGGAAATATGCAAGCATTGCTCAAGCACTGTATCTTGAATAATTCTCAAAAGTTTTTTATGTTTTCCATGTTATCAAATAAGCAAAAGGTTCGTTTTAAATAATATTTTGCTATATTTTTCTGAATTACTTCTGAAACACAAATGTAACGTTCAGATTTTTCATGTTTAAATATGATAGCGCACCTTACTTATCCTACATTGAAAATAACAAAGGCAAATTTTGAAAATTTTAATTTTCCCAGAACAATAGAATTTACTAATATAATTCTGAATTAGAATTTAGAAGTGAATTTGCATATGGTAAAGTTTGTCACAAGAAAGTATTGAACCACTGGATACAAAGGAAACCTCTCAATTTACATCAGCATAATTTCACGTGTAACATAAATTCTGAAATAAAGAAATGGTTTTTTAATAGTAAATCATTTCTTACAGTGGATTACTAAAAAAAGGTATTAGAAATTTGACTAAATTTTCTATCATTAAAAACATCCCACTTTAGTAAACAAAATTTTTATTTTAATTTAATATGTCATATTAAATTTGCTTCTTATTACATTCTAAGACCACAGAATCTCAGAATTACGATCATTCTTCAACATAGCTTGAATAAAATAACAAAAGAATCGTGATAAAACATAATTTTTGATTCCAGTGGGAAAAAATGATCAAATAAACAAGTAAATTGTGATGAAGCTCACATAAATTAAATTTCCTCTTGTAATTTAAATATCCTATAAGTTTCACTCCATGTCATATGCTAAAAAATGATCATTTTTGAAGAAAGCTATCTTCAAAAATGATTTACAACTTCTTTGAAGTTTGCAATTTGTAAAACAATAATGAAAAATGGAGAAACAGAAAAATATTAATTCATTAGTGATTACTCAATACCAAACTCTATACAAATAAATATGAACAATAATTAGTTAATTTGTTTTCATTAAGGAACATGTTTTTTGTTCTTAAGATGGCCACAATATTTCTTTCATATGTGTGGACAGTTTTTATATTAAAATTTAATGTTCAAGAGCAACAAGAAGAGATCGTAGTTTCAAAAGATAGAAAATTTGTTTTAGCTTATTTGCTTGCTTAAAGTATTCTGACTTCAAAATGTTTTTCATTACATACCAAATCGTCTTTTTTTGCCTCACCTTCTGCATATTTTATCAAAATATTACATCAATCATTTAATATTTGGCAAATATAAAAAAATTCTGCAAACAATTAGTTGTACTATTACTTTGGGGACACAATAAAATGACCAAGTACTCTTTTTCTAAAATCAGTCTACAAATTATTCTAAAATATAGTAATGATACAAAAATGATATTCATATACACATTTAATAATCGATTGTGAAAAGCATCCAATTTTTATTCATCGTAAGTTTTAATTGATACTCTTCACAAATTAACTGAATATTTTAGTGTTATAACTTATTCATCTAATTTAATATGAATTTTTAAAAATCACAAAAATATGTTCGGAAGCTTTTCTTGGAAGTTTGCATACATTATCCTTTATGTTGATAAACCTGAAACATACTCACTCCTCTGTAAGAACTCTTATTTAGCGTGATTTTAAAACACATACTTCTTTATTATCATTCTCTTAAATGAGTCATGAATACAGTTAATAATTCCTTTCACTTCCTTTGTTTGAAAAAAAAATATTTATTGACACTGCAAAAAGTGAATTTTTAAAATTGGAAGTAAATTTTTTTCCGGTGAAGTGGATGCTTAAGATATTTTACGAATGATAGTGCCATCTATTAAGGACTTATTATACTAATAAAAGTGTTATACTGATAGTCAAAATAATAATTTTAAGAATCAAATTTTCCATAAAAGTGTGATTATATGCACTTACATAAAGCTTACATAAAGCTATATTAAAAAAGTTTTGTAACTTTTATACTATTTATTAAACATATATTGTTTCCATTATTTACTGATCTGAGTACATGATGATATTCTTAGGTAAAAATTAAAGCCCAAAAAAGCTTTTAATAACGAAATTAAAAATAAAATATAATATTTTCTTTCTGATACAATTTTTCACTCAGGTTGATTAAAAGTGCAATTTATTAATCCTTTCTGATGACTTTTCGTGGAAAGTTTTTATTAAACATGATTTAAATCATAAGATCTTTGAAATCTAAGTAAATATCGAGTAGAAAACACAGTTAAAATATCAGTAAAAAATAATAATTAACTTATAATTTTTTTAACTTTTTAATGGTTAAAGAAGAATTTTTTTAAAAGACCTTTGGATTTTTTTTGAAAAAGTGTATTTCCCCCCCCCCCATAAAAATCATGCCCAATTCTTTCGACTTAATACTAGTCCTAACTGGTTAACATTTAGTAAACAATGTAGTTTAAAGCTCTTAATCGGTAAATATTTTATCTGTTTCAAATTATTTCCGATAACATTGTTTGCAAACATTTTTTGTGCAGTTAAAACACGTTTAAAACAATAGTTAAAAATATTTTATTTCCGCGTTAGTGTCAAAATTTAAATATTGATATTTTTAGGACCCCACATTTTTCGAAATTGTCATTTTAAATATGTATTCACGTTTTTGAAATGCGAGCAGAATTCATAAGCGCATACACTTTCTCGTCATTCAAGAGATAAAATTTTTATTTGTCTCTCTTTCTCAGTTGAGAATATATTTAGTCAACGATATACAAATAAGACTTATCAAAACCATTATTTTCCAAAAATATTTAAAATCAAATTAAAAAATTTCAATTTCTGCTTCATGTGAAAAAAAAAATAAGATTTTTAATTTTAAAGTAATATATTTTTTGGGAATCACAATTGTTTTTTTTTATTAGCTTTTAGTTTGAAAATTCTAATAGTAAATTCTAGATAATTTATAATTTATATTTGTTATTCCTTTTCAAATATATTAATTTTTTGAAATATTTCTACAAGTTTTCATATTATTTGGACTCTTTGTATGCATTTTGATCATTACAACATGATAGCATCAGAATAAAGTATTCATAAGGTTTCAATTTTTACATTAAATTTTCTTCACAATTGTAAGTCTTCGATCAATTTGTCCTTTTCCCTGAATGTTTTATGAGGCGACAGATATACATACGCGTATGCAGGTATTCTAACAAATTAAAGTTGCCAGCATTTACGGAAATAAAAATCTGACTGCCTAAAAACGACAGGAAAGTTCAATAGCATAACATAGAAAATTGGAGAGATGAAACTGATCATTACGTATTAGGTCATAATTCTGAAGGCAATTTTACCATCGAAAAGACAGGTTTAGCATCGACCTCATTTTCTAGAGACGCATTCTTTAAGAATCACCTATTTAGTACAACGATAAAAAAATAGCTTTTTTGGTGACCTGCAACACCACTTTGCACACTATTATTCGCATCGGTGATAATCTTATGGTTGAATTTCCACTTGTTTACCTTAAGCTTTGCCATTTCAAAGTCACTAATTCACCTCTATGCAGAAAGAAGTTCAAAAACTTTTTCGAATTGCGCAGTATTCTATCATTAATTACATTTTTCAATGAAATTTTCTTTTGCTTTATTACTTATTTCACCACTCTTTACATAGCTTAAGTTCATTTTCTCTCTCATGACATAAAACAGCATACTTTTTGACCAAATGAAATTGCAATAGAAAATTTACATTTTTCTATTTCATTTTATTTTGTTCATACAAGGATTTATTCTAAAAATAACGAGTAAAGTGAACTTACTTTTCAATGAAAGCATTCTAAGATTTAATAAAATAATCATTTAAATTTAAATAATTGTATAAGATTTATAATTGCATAATTAGCATTTTTCGTGTAACAAAATAAATTTATTCATAGCTTTGCTCCTAACAATATTTTATTTTTAAATTTTAAAATGTAATTTTGAAACAAATATATCAATGAAAATAAATTTCATTCTTGTCTGAAAATGTTTTAGTGTATCACAGAATTGTACAAACAATTTTTGAAACATTAATTTTTTTTAAAATCATTAAAAGAATTATGTTCTTTGTTAAGCTTAAACATCGAAAATGCTTATAGAACTAGAAAAAATGAGGTAGATGTTTATTCCCTTTCTAGTGTTAATGTTATTCAAATGTGTTAAAAAAAAAAAAAAAAAAAAAAAGGTATCGAAATGAAAATTCTAGCTTAGAGAAATGTTTTTATAACTTTAATAAATCAGTATTTTTTTTCTTACTCTCTACTTTCTCTGAGCGAAACAGTCCAAACTAACTACATGTGTATAAAACTAATAAACATATTAATACATTAAAGAATCGTGAAATACTTATTATTTTTCAGAAATTCAGAAAGTGCTCTGATTTGAAAGAACATAGAATTTAAGAGAAATTCATTTAAATTTATATAAATACTTTTTTTTTTCCTCCAGACATTATTATTTTTAGGTTCCAGATTAAAGATATTTGATAGAACCCAAAAACGATGGATAAAATATTGTTCATTAAGATGATTAGGTTTTAATACAGTAACATCAAAACTAGTTGCAAAAGGATTCTTTACGACACATTTCAAAATAATTTGATGAATGCTGATAGTTTCTCCAAAATTATAAATTTTCATTTATTTTAGAAATTCTGTCATTTGGGAATAATTAATGCCTTGGAATTATTTTTAAGCATAAATTGTTTAGGCTCAAAGAACTATTTTCCGTTTCTCTAGTTTCTAAAGGAATTTCTTTAATATTGAAAAAAACTATTTAAAATAAATAAAACTAAAAATAAAAGTTGAAAACTATAAATACTGATGAATTAAAAAAATTAATAAGACATTAAATTTTTAGGTATTTCCATGCATTTACAATTTTTTAACATGATTAAACTATTTTATAAAAATTTCGTGTTAATTTTCTGCAAGAGATTTTAATATAATTCAATGGACGTGTAAATAAAGAACATTCATATTAAACAGAGCATTCATATGAAAATGCTTCTCAAATTATATTTTTATAATACGTAGGTCTACTGATTTCACTGTAGATAATCTTTGACATGAATGACGTTTGAAATGATAAGAATGTTTATAAGAGATATGTTAGAGTGACATTTACGTAATGCAAAGATAAAAGCATTTGTGCCGAATTTGTATTATTATACATTTTCACGTGAAATCTTTCAAAGAAAAAAATCAATTTTTTTGAACAAATACGAAAACAAATTCTATATAATCAAAACATTATTTTTTTAGTAATTTAATTACCAGCAATGCTATTTCCACTATCAAATACAATAATTTTGTCATTTATGTGGGTATGTATGTGCATATATAAAAACACAAAGGAAAAAACTCAACAAAAAAATTATTTCCTTACATAGTAATTCATGCATTTCAAAATAAAAGCATGATTTAATTTGTTATTTGAGAACCTCATCTTTTATAATTTATTTCTTCTAAGCTTCCTGACAGTTGGAAGTTTTCAAAGATTACGACTTTCTTGACCTTGATTAGTCAATATATGTATGTGTTGCGCCTGTGCCGGTTGAGTTATGAACCTGAAACTCTTTCTCACTCCTTCAGGCAGTCATCTCAGATTAAAAATAAGTAATTTTTCAAAACTCCATATATCATCTTTCTTATCAAAATAAAGTCACCTTCAGTTGTAGAAAGAAAGCTTTTAAATTTCCGTAAGTAATAAACTTATGAAAGACTGATCAAAAGCTTAAACAAAAGCACATAAAAGTAAGAGACACAGAGAAATATTTCACAAAAAACCTTTATAAATTGAACTATGGAATTATTTTTAAGAATAACATTGAAATTTTACTCCTTGTAGTTATTCGTACAAAAAGCAGCTATAGAATTATTTGTTACTAATTTATTCAGATACGATATCTAAAAACCTGGTTATGCGAAACTGAAAAAAGTTTTCAAGCATTAATTATTTCTTCAAATGAAATATTTTAATACATTTTTCCTTTGTACACATTTATTTCTGAGTGAAATCTAATACATAGCCTACATTCAGAATTTTTTATATATTTTTATTTAGTATGAAATTTATTTGTGTTAATTTATTTGTGATAACTTATTATAATAAGCTCTCTGAAATGTAAATGGTATTACATGCAAAATAAAATATGAAATTGTGTTTACCCAATGACAAAATTAAGAGAAAATGAAATAAAAAATATGTAAGGAAAATAATACATTAATTTAATATAAGAATTTAGAAGTTTAGTTAGCTGTATTTCATATTATCATTTATAGCCATGTATTATGTATATAAATAAAATCGTTATTTTGTTTATTCGTTGATTTTTTTTTCTCATTTTGTGTTGTGAAAGCTATTGCACTGAATCGAATGAAACTCGTATCAAGATCTCTTAACTTAAAACCTCGTCTATAGTTCATTTATAAATTTTGATTACAGCATTTTGTAATTAATCAAACACTAAATAACGCTAATTTTAAAATTCGCAGTAGCGTCCATTAGGACAATATACATACCATTCCGGAATTGTGCTCGCTTCAACAGTAGAGGCCTGTTGTTCTTATTTATCTTTTTAAGCAGTCATCTATGTGCAAACGTTGGGGATAGCGAAAAAATATGTACTGTATCGGATTTTCTTTTTTTCTTCATAACCCACATATTTTTTAATAAAAAAATAACGGTATTAACCGATTTTTTTTATTTTACAAAAGAATACTTTTCACCAACTTCAGCGAACGCCTTTTTGGCTTTCCCAACACACTCCCGATTCGAAATGCATTGTTAAGCAGATGAAAATATTTTCTTAAATATTTAATAACCTCTTAATTAAAAGTAAATTTCAGATATTCCGTGCCTCATTCGAGTTGATTTTAACTAATCTGTACATGCAACCTCATTTCATGGTGCAAAACAGCATTTTGCACGAAAATAAAGCAATAGTAAATATCGTTAAAAAATAGAAATTGCCGTCATTTTTCCAAATCACAATTTTTCTGGAAAAAATAAGTTTATGTTTTTCACCAGGAAGCCACTGCCCATGAAAACCACGCTTGATTATTGTAATAAAGCTGTGGATGTCAATAACAAATTATTATCATGTTGTACAATTAAGTTATTTTTGTGTGTGTGATGATTTTCTTATAAATAATTGTTTTATGAAACTAACTTTTTACGTTTAAGATGGGTAAAAAATTACAAAGAAATTGATCATATTCCTCATAACTTCAGCAGATATGAAATATTTAAAATTGAAGCCACTTACTTTTTGTTTATGAAACGTTTAAAAATAGATATTTTATAATTTAGTGTGTTAATTTATCACCACATTTCTTCACAGTAGCCAATTTTAAGACTTTTCGTACTATTCCTTCCTAATTCCATGCATTGTTTTTTAATTTTCCGTGCTATTTCCGACACAAACCTTTCTACATTTTGGCTCTCTCCTGTGCAACCTATACATAATTTTCAATTTTCAAAAGCTGAATGGTTTGCTAAATGAACTTGAATTGTAAAATTTAGAATACTTCTTTTCATTAATGCTTTTTTAATGTAGAAATAGGAAACATAAAAAAACACATTGAATAAGTAAAGTTTTGTCCACAGAATGTTTTTATTAATTTATTATAAATTATTTAAATTTAGGGAGATTTTTACTCTTGACATATTACAAAAACCTTATATGTTAGGTTCTAATTTTATTAATTTAAATCTAAAATCTCTTCTTTATATTGCATTCAATGATTTTATTCATTAATAGTATAAATCATTTATAGCATTAAATTCATATTTATGAGAATAGTATAATAAGAATCATTAAATTTGAAAACTAAGCCCAGTATCATCCTAAGAATATAAATAGAGTTCTAAATATGCCTAAGCACAAGCTCTAACAGTAGAGTAAAAATGACTAACACTATGACGTAGAATTTTTACTTGCATATTTATTATTAATTAATTTCAAATGTATAGCTTCATTTATTTTTAAAATGAGGAACGATTTTGTTTTAGATACAACACTTTTAAAGATAATAAAAATTAAGTTATATTCCTTTTTAATACAGAGATGGATTATTTCGCACTTATTTCTATTTTTAAAAACATATAGATAAATAGATAGATGGATATAAACAGAAATTATATAATATTGAACAAACTAACCCCTTTTTTTATAATTTCATTACAATAAAAATAAGTGCTCTATAAGCATAAAGGAAATACGCAATATACAAAAGTTTAAAATAAAAGTATTACTAACATTTAATTTCCATTAATTCAGAATACAAAAATGATTGAAATTGAGCAAATATATTTCCCTTATTCTTCTATAATATTCTACGCAACTCTTTTATTTTACTTTTCTATACATAAAATTTTCTTTCAACAAATATCTTGTTTTCATAGATTCAGTTGAATTTTTTTCCTTTTACAATGATATCATTTTCATAAACCCTATGCAACTTTATTCTAATGCAACACAGGAACAGTAAAAACAAGTAAAATTTTAATGAATATAATAATAAGATTTTGAGTTTTAATGTTAGTTTTTATATTTTTTCTTTATGATAACAGTGATTTTACTCTTTAAATTTATGGTTTCAATTTATACCCTAGTGCTAAGAAACATGAACTATATCAAGATTTTTCGAGATGGGTTGATAACTTGTTTTTATAAAAAAAATATAGTTAACATTAAAATATCTTCCTATCTAACAATAAATTTTTAAATAGAGGTATCTTAATTTTGAAAATGAAAATAATGAGAACTTTAACCATGTAAATTAATTCCATCCTTTCATAATCAAGAAGAATTTATTGACTCCATGAATTTACTTACAAACGAAATTACTTGACCAAACGAAATATAGCATGAGTGAAGTTAAGTTCCCTGTAAATATTTACTAATTTTATATTACTTTCCACTGTAATAAAAAGAAACGTGAATAATCATTTAAATCCAATTAGGGAATTAGCTCTCATCATCTGACAAGATTCTGTTTATATGTTTACATTTTTATCTCATTCTTAGGAAATATAATGAAGTTATTTGTATATGCATAAGCAAACAAAATTCTATAAAGTAATTTTGATTTTTTATCTTCAGATTATTTTATTCACAAATAATCCTTCACTTCATAATGAATTTCAACCCTACAATTTTGATTTGATTAAATGAATATAAAATATGAAAACAAATATAAAACTTCAAACTGTAAAATTTAGTAATATTTCTCAAGTGAATATAAAAATGTATCTAAAAGTTCAAATTTATTTCAATAAAATTCATGGAATATCAGAATTATAAGCATATATATTGTACTTTAACAATTAAATTACTCCATGTAAACTTACAATAGTCTCACCAAAATTTCTGTTCGTTTTGCTAAAAATTATTTTATCTAATTCTTCATTTCGAGAATGAAATATTTACAAAAATAAAATTACTAAATTAATTAACCAATTAAAATTAAGTAAAATATTAATAATTAAATGTTACAAAATTGCTTTGCTTGAAGAATGATGTTTATAAATCTACAATTTATTAAAAGACATATGAGGAAGTTAACATGATAATACAATGGAGAACAATCACAAAGGAATATATTTTTACACAAAAGGTCATCAAAAACTTAGCATGTGTCGTTCCATTTTCGTATCGTATGAAAAGTATATGTACTTAATCATTTCTATTTTGATCCAATAAATACAGACACCTTTGCCAATTACACTACTTAAAAGTAGCATAAGTCTATTGTCAGTGTCAAAGTTTATATTTAATACTCAATAAATTACAATAATTCAAACTTTTAATAAAATCTTTAATGGAATATTAAAAAAATGTACTAAGAGTACATTAAATACATATCTTTAAATAGCATTGTCACATATATATCACTTCCATCTGACATTTATATATAAATTAGGATTATCCGTCCTCTACAAACAACAATGCTTCTACAGAATAATAAACTGGAACCTCAGAGAAAAGTTCCCGAGTCTGTTCAAACGAGGTAAATCGTAAACTTAATTAGTATAATTAACCTTTTCATTCTGAATATAATTTAGAGAAACGGGGGGGGAGAGAAAGTTTTCGAGGAAGAGTACAATGCTGAATTCTTGGAGTACTAATAAAAGTGAAATAAAAAGTACTGATTCCCTCTAGTTTCCACAAAAAAAAACTTTTTTAGGTGCTCATCTTGGTCATGTGGTAACGCTCTCATGAGCGTTTGAACCACGGGAGATGGGTGAGTTTTGAGCTTCTGCATACAGTGCTTGGGTGTCTTTAGAGTTTCCTGCTATGTAAATATGGCCCAATTCTATGAGAATGTTTCTCACAAGCCAAATTACCCTGTGGATATTAAAATGCCTTACAACACAGCCTTAGATAGCTAGACTGTCCTCTATGATGTCTCAATAAAGTATTCTTAGAGGCTTACCGCATTCTTGTAGCAGGACAACTCTGTTTGAAGTGAAATCTTGGAGTGAAATCTTGGATCGATCCTTGTCATTCCAGATCGGGAGATGAGAGCTGGGTTCCAACTTTATGTAAGTTTATCAGTAGAGTGAGTGCCTTAATATCGCTTAGTGGGACAAGCATAGCAGCTGAAAGCAATTGTAAAGCATTTTAATATCCACTTGGCGAATAGCTTTCCTGGGGGACCTTTTAAAAACAGAAAATCACATTGAATGTCCCAAGAAAGGGAACTAGGTAACACCCAAGCACCCATCCTAACACATGTGCATGCAGAAGCTAGAAGCACTACATATATCTCCCTTTGTTTAATAATAACTGGAACTGAAGCCAGTACTTTACCCTCTGAAGAGCACTGTCTTACCGATAGACCACAATAAGCCTATGGGTAGGTGCTTGAGGACTTTCTGAGTTTCTCCCTGGCGACACCTGAATAAACCTTACAATCTTTAAAAAATCTTTTCAGAAAACAATGTTAGGCAGCAAATTTTCAAGAAAACAACAAGGACCTTTGGTTATTAAGCTGCTATTACGGTGTAAAAGAAGCATTTTAAGGTTTAAAGTGGCATAATCATACCTCATTTTTCAGAGCATTATGTCCTGAGAACATAAAACCCCGTACCGTCTTGAATTAACTAAAAATGGATGTTTTGATTTTGCATGCATATGAGTCAAGTTATTTCTTGAATGTTTTCCTTGGTTTAATCAGCAACACGCGAATAAGGCACATTATATATGAATAATCCTCCAAGAATATATGCTACATGCGGTATGTTCCAAGGCCTTACAGTGACCTTCGCTGCTAGACTAACCACTCTAGTATGTCAAAGAAGCATTGAGAAAAATATTTGCAACTGATGTAACTAAATATTATTAAAAGCACCTGCATCAAATTCTAAAATTTAAGGCATTTGAAATGTAAAATATATGGAAATATGAATTTAGTTCACTAACTACAACTATTAGACTGAAATAATGTTCATTTAAACGAAGTGTAGCAACAATTTCTAAGTTACATGCTCCTTATAAATAAAAGAAATGTAACAATTTTCTCTTACCCTATTATGAAATACTTAACATTCATAATTCAAGAGAATATAACTATTCTAAAAATTATAATCATTTTCCTCCCTGCTTTGTATGACTTTTAAATGATTATCGCAGTAATAACTAATTGAATGGATACCAAGACTCTATGATAACAGAGGAGCTGCGTCACTTGAACTTTCAATTACTATGAATCTAAAATGAACTAAGAAAAAGTCAAATAATCTAAAGAATTTTTCCTTTGTAATTATATTATACACAACTGAAAAATAAATAAATAAATCCTCTAAGAAACAAAAAATACAATTATCGGTAGAAAATGGTACTCAAGCAAAGATCTGAACATTCTGGAGTTAATATGAAAGTGCATACGGAAATACTTATCAGAGTTATATTAATTTCTTAAGTTGAATACTGGTAATTAATCACAAAACTCCAGATACACACATCATGCCCTTTAAGAGGAGATGAAATAGATATCACACTACTTACATATAAATAATGGAGTTTGCGATGCAATCAGAAATTATCTTATTCCAAGAAAAACGTGTCCCACGTTGTACTCTAGACCAGATTATCATATGCATTGGTTGATTAATTAGCGTTGTGCTAATTAATACTATACTTTGATGATAATTAATTAAGGGAAAAGCTAATATTAGATGCCTAGTATTAGTGCTGAAGGAGTGGGGAAATATTAAGATAAAATTCTTGAAAAAGAAGAAATTGATGAGAACATGAGGAAATAATTGTGAGCCGAATAACAAGTTATAAATACCGAAATCTTAGTTGCCAATACATAACAAACTAGAGTAAACTGAAACTGTTCTGTGCACCACAAAGCTTCATTTTCATATATATATATATATATATATATATATATATATATATATATATATA
>JAPDSC010036855.1:1332542-1434739 GCA_026290005.1 Latrodectus geometricus
ATATATATATATATATATATATATATATATATATATATATATATATATATGCTGTGCAAAACTATGGCATAAAATTATTATTTTAAAATAACTGTGAATTTTTTCTTTCATCTAAATATTTTTTTTTAAGTTTGAGCTGGAAATATTTTTTAATCTAAGTTTTAAAACATTGTCAAAAATAGAAATGACTCCTTTATTAAGTGGTGTTATTTCAAACTTCAGATTTAACTTATTTTTAATTTTTATTAATTTCAGTGAAGTATATAAATGAATTAAGTAGTGTACCATATTTAAAAAATATTATTAATGCACTGGAGATTTTTCAACTTAATCCTGTAAGGATTAAGTTGAAAAATCAGCATATAAGCAGAACTAACAAGCAGGAGGGATAAAAAAAATGAAATCAGAACTAGTAAGAAGTATTCGTGATTCATGACATTATGAGTGAAAGTCTGACAGGTATAAAATGCGCTTTCGGTGGTGTTCAGCATTTTTATTGAAGTTAGTGCTTGGTGTACATTATTTTAAGCAATATCGTACTTAAGAGTGATATGTCCAACAAAAAACCATGCAGAGAATATTTGAATGAAAAATATTTTATTTAATAACATACTTAAAAAAATGGCAAAAACATATGTAATCATCAATTATAAATATTCATAATAAAAATAATTAACATCCTTATTTATTTCTTTTCTGATATATTAAAAAGGTAAACTTTGCTAAATTCTATAAGAATCATAATGCATAGTAAAAATTTAAATTTTTAGTAACTATATTAATAAAATACTATCATACATTTTCACTTAATATGATAATTAGTAAAATGAAAATCAAATAAATTCACTTGATCCGGAAATCTTAACTCATATGATAAGCTTTCTTCAATGTTTAAAACAGTTATTTAAAAAATATTGATTTTGAATTACATTTAAGGTGTGTGTTATTCCTATTTCATTTAAACCTCAGTACTTTTGTTTAAGAAAGATGAAAACACTAAAATTGATCAAAAGATAAATAAAACAATTAATCGCATCGAAAATGTAATAAAAATTTCAAAATTGCGAGTGACAGATAGTGAAAAATATTTTACATATTAGTAACTTTAACAAACTTTAAAGTTAGCATAAATCATATTTATGAGTTGAGATTTTAATAAAAACTGTATTGTGTAAACGCAACTCAAACATTGCTTTGCCAGGTTTCTAACCACAACAAAGACAGTTAATTTGCAAAAACATACACTCACGCAGATACAAAGAACTCTGAGCATTTTTAACACGATTGTAAATTTATGAATAATTTTGCACATGAAAATTTTTTTAGAAAAATATAAAACAAACAGAAACTCGCCAATATCAGGGAATCGTATTGTAACTTACTTAATTGTTTTGATTCATAATTTAATTTAACAAAGAAAAAATTCATAAATTTAATTGTAGTTTTCAATAAAATAATAGATGAAATTGTTACTTTGTTATTAAAATCATTTTATAAATTATCAAACATAGATATAATGAACTGATTAATAAATGCATTGATTAATGAAAATTAAAATAATGCAGAGAAACTTCATTGAGTTGTAACATACACATTTTCATATTATGTATAAGTATACTTCTAATCGCTGGATGTGGACAAATTGGGTAAAGTGTCGTTCTTATTACCAAAAGGTTGTGCTATAACAGAAGGTGTGTCGTGTTCACTAAAGACTGATGGGTTTTGTATAATAGGTCGTTATGTGCTCCACTTGAAATGGTATAAGATTATTTTTGCCGTGCCCCATCTTCTAAATTACGAAAATCTACCAAACTCGGGGCTATGATGGCGTACCCACTAGGTGCCCCGTTATATAACATTCCATCAGTTCCGTGCATGGTAATATTGCTAGGTGAAATATTCCTAGTGGCCTGAGATAAACTAGGAAAAATCTCTTAGCCTCATTACCCATTTTTCCGGAATATCCTGGGACCCAAATTAATTGTAACTCTAAACAAGTCTGCATGACAGATGAAATTTATGCTTTTATTTGTTGGCTTATGACTGGAGACTTCTGTTTGCATAAAGATAGAAAGATATACATGAGTATGAATCTGGGAAAATTTTGAACTGTTTAGTCCCTACATAAAATTTAGAAACACCCGTAAATAAAATAAAGGCCCCAGAAATATAAAATTGAGTGTTAGTAATATAAAATTGAATTAACTTTTTCAGAGATATAAATCTTGGTTTTCGAGTTAAAGTCAGCGATAACTAAATTTGATCCCTGTTCCGAAGCATCGGTGAAGATTTTAATAAGATTATGCCAAATAGATTTCAATTATTTGTTGAAATTATTGCAGATAGTTTCTTTCCCTTGGGAAGAAAACTAATATTTCACTCTGAAAGCTAATGGCTGTCCACTATTCATATGATTATTCTATATTTTGTTATTCCGCCAACAAAATTTCCTTAAAAAAGTGACGTAGATAAAATCTTAAGGATAATATATATCATGCCTAGATAATGGAGGAAAAACCCTTGTTGAAGAAGAATTGGAATAGGTGTCCATTTTGGAAGGTTAGTGGTGATTCTTAAGTCATTATGATACGGAGTATCAAGGACGGTGGTTTGTTTTACTATCAGTGACAAAGACATAACATCCATAAATGCGTCCACTAACAAAATAATATTAGACTATTTTTAGAAAGTTGAATATTGGTGCACCCCATCTATTACCTGCTATAGCTTTCAAGGCATTTAAGCTTTTAATGGAAATTTTTCTTTTTTCAGTGAAGTGTAAACAAAAGATCAAGTTATGTGAGAAATACAAACCTGAAATTCACACATTCTGGTTCCAATTGATAAACTCTTGATTAATATACTGGTTGAAGTTTTATATTTTCTTTTGGGCTAGTAGTTAACAGCATTTAACTTTGCGGGATCTAGTGTAGGTTTCCACTGTTGACACCACTCCTGTTGTTTTATTAGAGCATTCATAATTTCAGACTGTACTCTCTCGGGGTCTATTGATGAACACAACAAAATTATGTCGTCTACATAAATAAAACACTCAATAGAAAATTATAGTAATTAATATAAATTATAGTAATAATAAAAAATATAGTAATAATAAAAAAATAGAAAATTAATACAATACTCCCTTGAGGAACGTCCCTAGTTGAGGTCACTAAATTTGAAAGGTCACCCCTCTATTTAACTTGGAAGCTTTGGTTTGCAATGAAATTGTTAATCTATGGAGCTGCATTACCTTTTATGTTTGACTTTAACAACTTAAATGTTAAGCTATCAGACCATACTGAATCATACGTTTTTGCAATGTCTATTGTAACACATACAATTAACTTTTTGAAAGACTGGTCAGATACAACTGAATGTCGTAGGACAGATAGGATCCTCGATTTGGAGGAAATCAATAGTGATTTGCATTAAGGAAAGGGTATGAAGATATAAAAGCAATAAGCACTTTATAATTATTCTCTGGACTACAGAGAATGCTGGTAAGAATAATAGGCTAATAGTATTGGATGTCATACGATCTTTTACCAGGTTTAAGAATAAAGATAACAATAGATTCTTTTCCGGCACTATGCCTGTTTTCCAAGATTTGTTAATAATGGGTAAAAGACTTTGGAGGTTATTAGGATTTATGCCTTGAAGTATTTTCGCTGAGAATTTGTCAAGACCAGCAGAAGTATTTTTCCACTGTTTAATTGCCAATAGAAATTTTTTTAATGAAAAAGGTTGGTTGTATGGATATTCAGTATATGTGCTAAAATCTGGTAGTATCCCTTCGTAAATTAAGGATGTAGCGTAATAATTAGTAAACAGATTTGCCTGGGAAACAGTATCTGTTATAGAAAAAGTTTCTTCAATTATATAAAAGTGCGATCACAATGCATCTGATTACTCTGTTTTGAAGACTTTTTAAAATGAGATGAATATCTTCTCTTTAGAGTGTTCGGGCAGATCATGCTGTGTTTTCCCTGAAACGCCGGGAGAGGGACAGTAGATAGGAGTGAAGTTCGGTTACAATTTTCTGTTATTGTATCCATGTGTTCACGTTATAAGATCTTTTGGCTATGAGGTCACATTTGTCTTTTCGTTCCTTATAAATAACTGCATTTTGAGTTTCACTAAGAAACTTAAGATTTAGACAGGCCATTTTCGAAATTTAAGTTAAATATATTGACAGATCTAACTGAATTGCTCGTGTTTTTAATTTGTTATTTAACTGTTGAAAATTAAAAAAAAATAAAAAAATAAAAAAAAACATCTGCGCTCGTCATTGCGAGTTTTACCATTAAGAGAAATAAAAGTTTTCATAAGTGCATGGTCATTACTAAACGAATCTGGATGAATATTGATAGTGCGCGCAAGTGGAAAATATCTGATGAGACTAAGCAGTAATCAATGAGTAATGGATAATTATGTGGACCAAAATGTGTCCGAACCTTAGTATTTAAGAAGCAAAAATTCCGACCAGATTTCTCAATGGATGTAGAAGTCAGATAGACTTCTTTTATCCGTTCAGAAAACTCAAGACTGAGGAAAGAGTTGAAGAGACTCTAAAAATCAGTGTTTCGAACATTGAAATCTGCAAGAATAATGAAAGGAGGTCTGATCCCCTGAATGATACTATTTAACCAAACTCTTGAAAATTTTTCCTGAAGTATGTACACATTTATTATAAAAAAGAGTTAACTAAGAAGGCATGATTTTTACTACTACCTTGCCTTTGCAGTTTACACATATAATCTTTTAAGAACAGCATATTTTATATTAGTGTGCTGAGCTACACTATTTGCATATTGGATAATTTTGTGGCAAGGGAGAATTTAAAACACTTGCCACATTGGCAAACTTTTTCAACAAAAAATCTTATTTTTAGTCACAAGTAGAGAAAACTAATTTCTTTTGGTATGATAAAGCCGTATATGGTGATAAAAACATTTTCAGAAAACTCAGACAAATATTTCTTTGTGAAACGACGAATGTTTGAAACTATTAATTCATTTCGATTTATTTTTCCGTAATTAGTTAAATCCAAATCTATTGGATATTCGTTAACAGAAATTTCGATGCATAATTGTCTCTTTTGAATTTAAAGAATTACAGGAATTCTGAGAATATGTCGAATATAGTAAATCTCTGCGGCAGTATGTAGATTAATATTTTCTTAATTAGTATTTTCCTATTCCTTTAGTATTTTCCCAAATAAGACTTCTGTTATACCGTTAGAGCTCTTGATAATCTGGTTTTTGAATGAAAGAATGGTTTTAAATGAATGACGTTTTGGAATTCCTTCTTCATCTTTCTCAAGGCATAGAAAAATCAAAATAATTTTCACTCCGCATTCAGACGCTAGTATGATGACTAATGAAAGATCTTCGACATAATCTAATATATTCGTTTTTTTTTTCCCTGTACGTGATGGATAGTCTACCAATGATGGATAGTCTACTTCATACTTTATTCATTCGAAGGTATCATAACACAAAAGCAAGACGTAACACCTCAGAGAATAGATTTAAATAATGAACAAAACCTAATGTACACAAAAACACAAACAATAAAGAAATCACGTGATATATATATATATATATATATATATATATATATATATATATATATATATATATATATATATATATTTAACTTTGATAATGTAGTTTATTGCAATATATTTAGGCACTTATATTTCTGCACACAAAAATAATAAACATAGTTAATTGGCTCATAATTTGGAACTTGGGTTAAGGTATCAGGTCGAAACTACGTGAAGGTCCTTACTTTCACATCACATAAAACCAACAGACGAATATTGGTTTTCACGGAGCATTTTATAGCCTCCATATACTCTTTTAATATAATGATAAACAGCTAGTTAATTACTTCTAATTAATTTATTCAAGTATTTAGCAAAATTGAAATAACTTTAAAATAATTAGTTAATGTTTGCCATTTACACACAAAAATGTGATCATTAAGCGACCGAACTGGATGATCGCACAAAAAACATGTAGTAAAGTGTTCGTGAGGAAACACTGAAGAGTGATTACCAGATTATGATTACCGTCCGTAGGCTGGTTGCGTGCTCTTCAATGGTCATCATCAGGGTTGAGTATGAAACAATCTAGTTTCTTGTTTTAAAACAACACCTTTTCACATTAGACTACTTGACCCATTATATTGCTCAACAAAGTAAAAATGAGAATCGAGTAAAGGTACTGTAATATGTTTTCATTTACCTACTTCTTTTGACCAAAATAACTAAAGACAGCCAACCACTTCATAATTTTAAATTAAAGGCAAATGACACTTGAACTAGAACCCTCTTTTCAATAAAACACCCCCACTCTGAGGTTTTAACTTGAATAGACCTTTTCAGGATGAAGGAATTTATCTGACTTAGATATTGAACATGTTATCATCTAGACGCAAGAGGTATATCTTTTCTAACTAGGCTACAAAAGCCATATGAAATGAGGATGCTGATTTTATACTCATCAATAACTCTTTTTTTTTTCTTTTTTTTTTAGACTCAGCAAGTTTATAATTACTTAGAAAAAAGTAATTATAAACTTGCTGAACACAGAGGATTTCTTGGAAAGTCATATAATGAAAAATAATTCCTTAAGGCAGTTTCAATTACAATCGAAAGAAATACAAAAAAACATTCATCCCTTTTTCCTGGAATATTGGATAAGGATACAGAAAGGATACATCAAATGTACAAAGCATGGGCGACTAGAAGATGGTAAGAAGGAAAATAAAAGATACGACATAACTCTTTTCATTACTTAAAAAGTGGCAACACTCTTGATCTGTAAAATTCTTCAATTTGTCTGTGATTTGTTTTTCCTTCTGTTATTCTCTCCACTGTGTTTTGACCGTGTGTGGTGTTTTTCTATGGCTGATTTAAACCCATTTTCTAAAGTTCTTCAAAAACATGCTGGTCGTGCCAAAGAAAGGGTAAAAAAATACAATTATTGTTTATTTAAATGAAGCAAAAATTATTAATTTTTTATTTCTGTCAATAAACTTTATGTATCGAAGTTTTACAAAAACAATCTGTGATGCATTTCTAAATTTTCTCTTTGTTTCTTATGGACTGCTCTTTTTTTATGAAGCTAAAAATTTATTTTACTTAGGATCTTTCAAAACTGTTGTAAATTTTATACTAATCTCTCAAATTCAAAAATTTTTTCTATTCAAATGTGAGTTATGATTCTTCTTATTTCATAGATTTTAGAATGGCATTGCATCTTAAATAAGTGAAACTTTTTGATTAAACATAGATATTTATCCTCCTTCTTAATTCTTGAGCTTGTGAAATTTTATAGTCCATCAAGTATAATAATAAAAGGCAAAATATTGTAACAAAAATTTATTTCTTGATTTTATTATCATTACATAAATAAAATTATTTTTTTTTATTTTATTATTATTATTATTATTTATTTATTTATTTTTTTTTTGAAAAAAAAATCATGTACCTTTTAACTTGTTTTTAAAAATTAATCATATCACGTTAAAAAATCTTTCTTTTGAATCAAATTTGAACATCCCAGTAATTCCTAAAATTCCTTTGTTACAGTGCCTTAAAATATGAAAATCTTTATTATTTCCATTAAAGTATTTTACGCTGATAAAAATTACATCTTTGATGTTCAGAAAAAATTTATAATCATTAAAAAAATCTTTGATTATCTTATTCAAAGCATTAATTATAATAATAGTTCTGTACAATTCCATAATTACTATGCTTTGTTTCCATAAACTACTTGTGCTTTTGTGTACCTATGTGATAAATAGTTATTATTTTACTTTACTATTTCAATTGATTAATTTATATTAGTGAATTATGTTAGTTTTGAATTATAATAAGTTTTGGAAAAATGTATTCCAAAATTAAGTACAACACCAAACAAATATTGAAACATCTGATATTTATTAAAGAAGCAACATTTATACAAGAATAAAAACAAACAAGAAGAGTATGGTTCGGATTAGTAATTAATTATAAAATTTAACATATCCATACTGTGGGTCTAGAGGATAATTTTGTAAACTTTGCTCAAATGCAAATTTAGAAATTATGTTGCTGTGGTAGGGTTGAGCGAAATTTATTAATGAATCAGTTTCTTTGTAATTGTTCAATCAACTATTTATGATTATTTACAGAATTAAATAAAGAAAATATTTCGTGATTTTCCTATGTAAATATGAAAAAATTATGTGGAAAATGTATTTCAGTTTCATAAATATATACAAGATATATCTTTACTGTGTTTAATTTCTTTTGATTGTATCTCTAAGTTACATTATTTTATATTTTTTTAAAATTTTTATTTATTTTTTATATTTTACATTTATTATTATTTTTTATTTATTTTCTTAGAATATATCTGTGTCAGTTTTTGTTACTTTTTCTTGTTCCTTTAATAAATTTATTTGTTGAAATTACTAACCATGTCCTTTATCTGGCATAAAAAAAGATTGTTTTAAGTTTACTTTGATTATTTTTGCTTATATTTATAAATTAAATGCAATAGTTATTTCATCTTTGGTTAAAAGTTTTGTAGTAAATGCTTCATGCATCAATCAGTGTGAGAGATTGGAAGAATTTATAGGTATCAAATTTAAATATTCATTAGTATATATAAAGTTGGAATCTATTTAAATTGTAAATCATTTTTAATATTAATCACAAAGTTAATAAAAAGTTTTGTAATATTCTCTAGTATAAAACAATTCATGTGAAGTACTTAAAATGGAGAAGCTTTATTTGTGCATGTCATTGTCTAATGAATTTAAAATTAACACATCAGAATGTGATTCCTATGAACATTCCTTGAAAGAATTTCATAGCTTTTTTGAAGAATTTAAAGCATTAATACCATCTATTGGAATTTAAAATTATTTTGATTCTATTAAAGATATGTACAAATGGAGTCGCTGTGGCCTGGCAGTTTAAGGTGTTGTTCTCATTATTAGAAATAGTGAGTTCAAATTCTGATTCAACCAAAGATCTGTTGTGTTTATTAAAGGTGGCTGGAGTATTTTAAATAGGATGTGGTCACAATGTCCTCCAAATGAAACGATACCTTAGGGGTGACAAATCAAGCGTAAGGGTTATCTACTTTGTCCTTGCTTGTAAATTACGAAGAATCTCACCCTGTTTCTTCCATCTAACTGGTAAAGCCAAACTCTGGGCTAGGTACAGGGAAGTATTCTGGTGTAACAACTAGACAAGATGTTTTTCATTTATTTGACGTAAATAATTTAATTTTGCTACTCTCCTGTTTTAAACCTCTATTGAATATAGCTTTTTTGTGAACACCAATTTGATTATAAAAAAATTTGAGAAATCAATTAGATATGGCTTAGTATGTCATTAGTATTGGTTCTGAAATAAGAAGGGTCATCAATAATATAATTAGTAACAATCTACTTATTTCTACTACTAGTCCCAGACAAAAATGTCAGTTATATTTTGATGAACAAAAACAAAAAGACTCACTGAGTTGAGTACATTGCATCTGCACTAATTTTATCCCTGATTTCAGTTTCTTTTTTGTGAAGGGTGTTTAAACCCATGCTGCTTCACTGGTAAACCATAAGTTCAATCACTGAAAGTAACTAATATTTGGGGTAAATATCTGATTACAGATTGTTGCATTAAAATACTGATAACAGATTCTTTTTGCCATTTGTAATGAGCATTTATCTCATTAGCTATGAGTCTGATATGTTGGTTTATGGTTAAGACTAAAACTACTGAAGCAGATTTAACTAAATTCCAAAGGCTGTTCTATTTAGCTATATCAGTTTTCTAATTTAAACAACCTCTAGTACCCAATCTCTACAAAGCTTCCTAGAACCATTTTTCTTCAGTTGTAAAGAAGTGAACAATGAATTGCTTGATGGGCAACAAGTATGCTCATTCAGTTTTCGCAATTTATCTGGTGGTAATGTAAAAATCTGTGAAACAATCAATTTTCAATCACAATTAAATAAGTAACATTATATTTGATTTTAACTCTCTAATTCAAAATTTCCTGGGGTGATACTTTCAAATTCTGTAAGCATATTGATGGCAGGATCAAAATTTCAGCAGTTGACTGGAATTAAAGACGAAAATGAGCCTCTCATAATTTTTGTTACCTCATAAAGCTTAGTTAAGATATTAACCACACATGCATTTTTATTTTAAATCAAATAGAAAATCAGTTCTACAAAATGTCAGTATTGATTATTTGATTGCCAAATGTTAACACTGGAATTATGATAAATGATCATTATATATATATATATATATATATATATATATATATATATATATATATATATATATATATATAATTCAAATTTTATCTTGAATCAACATCTATCTTTAACATTTGCATTCCACAAGTTTTAATTAATATTAAGTTAACTGCAAAAGTTTTAAATTCTAAAGAAGTTTCATTACTTTGTTTAGACAAGGTGATTAAAAAAACACCACCATGGATATCAATTAAATGGCTTTTATGGGTTACATATTCTCAAATTCAGCCTTTGTAACTTTTATTTATCACATGGTATTCTTAAACTATCAAAGTGATCACAATTTAAGCAACCATGATCCTTGTCTTCCTCAAGCAACAGGGTATTTAATTTTTAGAGGATAGAAATTTAATTTTTAAAGTGGGAATGTACTGATGGGAAAAGTGTGGATTAATAATAAACTGTATATTAAAACAAATAATGATTTATTAGTAAAAATACATAACAGGAGTTGCCAACAAGGACATGTTCAACATAAAAATTTACATTTGAAATGTTAATAAATTACTCATTAATTTACAAATGTACACAATTTTTTATGATCTGTTGAATAATATATCATAAGTATATAATTGTGTATTGACATATTCATTATCTTTGAGTGAAATAAAACTACCTAAAATCATTAACCAATGCAATATTTTGTTATAAATATTATGTTTTATGATTTTTCAGTAAATATGTTATAACCTGATTCACACATAAGATTTATGAGTATTATATTGTTATTACTCATAAATCTTGAATTGTGTTGTAACACATCTTTAATTCTAAGCAAATATGAGAGAATACATATAAAGAAAATAAACATGTGGAAAAAAGTAAGAATTTTTCAAGCAATATAATGCTTAATAGAATCGTGTTCACTTTACATATTCGTTGTACATGCAACTAAGAATAAAATTGTAATGTGACATGTCTTAATTTTTCAACTGATTATGCAGCTGAAAATCATGTTCAGAAAAGTATGATAAAGTACAAATGTAGAATATAATGCAAGGCTCAGTTTGCATTAATATAAGCATGATAACATATTTGAGCATCAATATATTAAGTAGAAAATTTCTTATAATTAAGAATTCCTTAATATGTGAAAATAGTGGATTCATATTAGTATTTCAGTCATTAATATCTTTTACTTGACTTATTGTACCTTTCATTATATAATAGTTGAATTTTATTATTCGATATTATAGATTGAAATATAATTCTGAAGTGATTAACAGTTATATATAAAATTTTGCAAAATATATATTTGTTACTTAATATTTTTCAATTGTGAAATAATGCAATTAAAATTTATAATCAAGTCTACTTTATGCACAGATATGGGAAACTTTGAATGTCTTAATAACATAGGAAAACTAACAAAAAAAAAAAAAAAAAAAAAAAAACCCACGTTTTTTTTAAATTCTGCAAAATAGTCTAGATTAATACTGTCCTAGATAGACTTACATAAATTATAAAGATTCTGAATTATTTTGATTTAAATCTTTAGTAGTTCTTACTGAAAAGAGTGTAAATATCAAATAAAATTTTTTACTAAAATATATTTACAATTTCATTTTGAAACAATGAAAATTATATCAAAGTTCTATACCTTTCATCTATTATCCAGTGATAACTTTTTTACCTTCACAATTGTTTTGTATTTTAATTATTACTGATTAGTATCCTTGAGAAACAATTACAGGTTCATAATTAGGAGATTCCAAACAAATGCTTCCAATAATTTTTTTCCTTGCAGATTTCTTCTTAGACTTAAATTCAAAGTCTTTCTTTGGAATTTCTTTGGTATTTTGTTAAAGAGTAGCTCCTTTCATATCACTGCTAAATTTTTACTTTTATTATGTGGATCTGATTGGCACATTGAATACTGGCAGTTCTAGATACTAGGTAGTATATACATTACTAGTTAGTGATGATGCATTTTCCTTCCTTGATACTTCACCATGAGATAATAGCTGAAACTGATGGCCTGTAGAAGATTAAATGTTAGAAGAAATTCAGTAGAGGTAGAGTATAACATATGGGCAATTGGGTTTTTTTTTTTTTTTTTTTTTTTTTTAGTTCAAAAGATGAGTAGTCCATACATGACAATGACATAGACATAAATTGAAATTCTGACAATTTTGGATTTAAGTAAGAACTTCAGGGAGATTCTGATGGTGTCTTGAAATCCTTATTACAAGAAAATACTGATGAAATTTGAATCTTTTTATGTTTATCATCATTATAATGACCTGGCAATTATTCATTCCTTCTCAATGATGTGGAAAAAATCCTTTCTTATATTGAAAGTTACTGTGATTTAGTTGATTACTTAAGGAAAATATTGATTACACTGTAGTCTTATTTTGCGTTTCAGGAATAATGAAATTTACTTTACTATACTTTTCAGTCCAAGAAGTTTCTAGTTAAGAATTCTTTAATTTAGGAATTTATTTTTAATAACATGACTGATGGGAAAAACACTATCCTGAGCAAGGAAGACTGAAAGTAATTTTCGCATTAAATTTCTTCAGTAGGAATATCTTTTTTAGAGATACATGGAAGCAAAATTGAAATTCGTTTCTCAAAGTTAAGGGAAAAGTTTTTTTTTTTTTTTTTTTTTTTTTTTTTTTTTTTTTTTTTTCCTTTTTCTCATTGTTAGGAGCTAGAAACATCTGGATTGTTAGAGAGTGAATAAGTTTCTTCTACCATGTTGAGAAAACTTCTATCAACTTTTAACTTCTTATTATCTGCAGTAATAAGAAGTTGAAAGTTGAAATATCCATGATTATATCCAGTGGACTTCCCTTTGAATTCTTCCTATTTATAGTTTGAAATAGAGGTTGAATCCTATTGATTTCATAAAAAAATTTAATTGAGTTGTTTAAGAAATCCAGTGATAAGAGAAATTATAATTTTCATATTTGGATAATTTCATACTTCCTGATACTACTAAATAGCTGAAACAACTGTTGTGAAATAATAAATCATTCTCTTACTTATTTTATCAGTTTTTAAAAATTGGAAGAACTGTTCCACTCTAAATAAAAATTGTATTTTATTTGATTTAAAAAAATTCAGGATTGGCTAAACATTTATTTTTTAGAATTTTCAGTTATGTAACATTCAACTGTTTCAAAGGAATCATTTTTGTAATTTTTGGTACAATTAATAAATTTACAATCCTGTTATGACTTCTATCATTATTAAATAACTCAGAAGTTTTATGTGATTTAACATCAAATCTGTAATCATTCAAACCACACACTAATCAAAGCAATTATTTTACCTTTTTTTATTCCTAAAAATAGTATTGCCTCTCCACTTATATGAAATGACTCATGATGCTGGTTTCAAAATCACCCTGAAAAGTTATCTTTCATTTTTTAGTAACAGATATACTTTGATTTATTAACAGATATACTTTGATTTACTATTAGTGAGATGCGATGTAAGCACATCTGCATCTTTTTTTTTTTCACATGTTGCAGGAGGAGAGGGGAAAAAAATCATAAATTTTCTCGATTCTATAAGTAACACAATCGATTCTGTCATCTCTTTATGCTTATGAAGAAAAGTGTAGTGATTTCCTATTCTATAAATGGAGTATTTTATTTTTGATTTACAGTTTGCAACAATATAAGAATGGTGTAAACAATTAATGCAAAGCTTATATTTTCTAACTAGTTTGTATCTTTGGGACACATCCTTTTCTTTATAACTTAAAGCATTTACAAATTGTACAAAATGAGTTTTGGCAAATATAGCAAAAATAATTAGTCAAAGTATGAATAAGAAGAGTTTTTGATTTCAGAATGGATGATAAAGAAAATGTATTACTTTCTGTCAGTTTGGTTTGAATATTTATGCCAATAGATTCCAGTAAATGACTTCTTTTCTTAATGAATAACAATTTATCTAAATTTGGAATATCTTGGGTTTCTAATGCAAGTTCAAATTGAATTCTAGAATTTTTTTTATCAAAGTTGGGATTTAAAATATTTACCAATAAAACATCAGATAAATTATAACGGTCAAATTTGTGAAGTTTTAAACATCTAAGATTTTTATTTGTAGTATATCTAACAATTCTTTTAAATCTTTTGCAGATTCATGTGTTGTATTTGTAAAACCTATGAATATATGAGTGTGAACTAGAATTCTTTTATTTCCATAACAATCAGTTAGTGCATTCATAAGTGATTCATAATTATCATCAGCAGTTTCAATTCGTTTGGAATTAATCTGTAGATATAAGCGTAAATAAAACAATTTTTGAAAATATGATAAATATGGATGACAGTTATTTAAATTTTCAAAGTCAGTTTTAAAGTTATTAAAATTTTCATAAATTTTCATCAAACACTGGTTAAGAAATGGAAATTAATGCAGGACTATGTGCCTTAAAATTATAATCCTTAATTTTTAAATTAGAATTACAGATGCAATTTTAAGTATATAAAATAGACTTATCTGAGTGTTTTCAATCCTTTTTTCCAATTTCATCAAGGTTGCATAGATTCCAGACAATTCTTCAATCTTTGGCAATTTTATAATATTGACTCTTGATTTTATCTAAATTAACAGCGATTCTTTTTTTCAGAGAATCCTATTTGCATGTAAATTCATTTTGAGAAGCTTTACAATATATTGTTTGGAAACAACATATTGTTCTAATTCAGTCAATTTCGCTTTCAATGCCTCACATTGTTGATTTGTTACTTTAAAATCCATGGTTTGTTTTCTCCAGTTCGATGGACCAATGTACTGAGGAATAGTGTAGAGCTAGGGTAATTAATGGTGGACTGTATAATAAAACAAATAATAATTCATTAGTAAAAATACATAATAGCAGTTGCAGACAAGCACTCATATATTAGTAGAGATATGGGTAAAAGACTAGGTAACTGTATGGATTTGGTGAGATTTCCAATTTTCCCGCCAAGTACTACACAGTTATCTCACTAACCTAAATTACATCACTATCTGCAATATTCGGTTTCCACATACCTATCGTGCTTGAAATTCAGCTTTGCAAATGCATGCTATTTTAAATTTCAAATATCAAAATTTTGAATATTTCATTATACTTACTTACTACAGAAATATTAAAATACTAATAACTTGAAACTAATGTCACAAAGATTATATAATAAAAAACAAATATAAACTAAGTATCAGGCAGACAACAATGGGTTACAACAGGTTATAAAGCTGAATCTTTAATGTAAGTAAAATGCATTTTTATGAAAATTTGAATTTTAATTAACCAGGTAGTGGCACGCAATTTAAAAAAAAAAACGTTAGTATAATGCAATCTCAGAATGTATTAAACCAGGCAATAAAGGTAAATTTTGCCCCATTCAATGCAAAGCACATAAAATATGATTTTTTAAAAAGATTTGAATAAAATATATTTTATGAAACTCTAATTTTAATCAACCAGGCAGTGACACCCATGAAATGCAGTGTATTGCATCTAGTTGGATTTAAATGTAGCAATAAAAATAAATCTATATTGTAAATATACATTCTTATACAAAGAGATTATTCTAGAGTTTCTTATTAATCAACTTATTTTATTATTCTGAATAAATATTAATGAAATGCTTGTATACAATGTGTAATATATAACATAAAACAGCAATATTAATTAGAAACATAAAATAACTCACTTAATCGTTGCTGTTTGCAGAATCATCAACACAGGTTGGATAACAGATTTTATATCTCCCAAACAGTCATTCACGATATTCTCAGAGTGATTATGTGGCCATATATACTCTGCGAGAAAAATGAATAATTCAAAATATTAAAAACAATATAAAAATAAATTTCTTTTTTGAATTTTTAAAGTAAATTTTAACTTAAAATAAAAAATTCACTACAATTTAATTTTCAGAAACTTAATTTTAAAAAAACAATTCAAAGCATAAGCATTTAATCATCCATTCCGAAAGCTTAGATTGTAATCTAATAAAATCACATTACTAATCAAATGCTTTGAGGATTATGAGCTTACAAAACAAATTTCTGACTTTTTTACAGTCAAGTTATGTCATACAAACGCATTCCGACTCAGTAGGCTAATTTGGCGCAATTTATCGCCTATACTGGCACTTATTCTTAAGCTGAGATATGTGTATAAGTAGCCGACAAGGGCTCATAATATTAGTAGATATATATAATGCAAGTTAACAATAAGGGCTCGCTATAAATTTCTTTCTTTGAATGCTAAAAAGACAAAACTGTTATTACAGGCAGTAATGATTGCAGTGCTGCATACACTGAAACATTTATAAAAAGGACCCATTTATTTAGCATTTTCCCTAAATTTATAGTAATGCCAGCAGAACTTATTCTCAGCTAAACGTGATTTGATTCTACTACCATGTTTCCTCAAAGTTCTTTGCTACTCCATTGTCTCTAACAATTAGTATTGTCTGAATTTTTTGATGAAATTATTGTCTTATTAATCTTAATTTTTTATATAAATACTTTCTTTCCACTTTATTTGTCATATTAGATGCAATATACAACAAATGAATATTCTAGGGTACTAACTGTATTGCTTTAATTTTAGTGTTTGAAAATTTAGAAACAGTGCTTATATATATGTTCCTAAAATACTTAAAAAAAATTTTTTGAAGTAAATTAATTTACTTTATTAAACTCAAAAATGTTTTTGTTAGGAGCACAGTTATAAAATCAGACTGGTAAATAATTTATTGCTCTTTTATACTGAAAAGTGGATTGGTTTGGAAACAAACTTAAAAAGAAAAAGCAAATATTGAGTGAACTAACTAAATAACTTTTAAAGTTCTGTTAGTTCAATGATTTGATATGAGTTGCTAAAATTCTCATGCCACATATTATATCAAAGCATGGGTTTATATTTTTTCATATGTAAGTTTGGCAGGAATGATTTCCATTTAATATTGCAAATTTAATAGCTTATAATTTAACATTAGCTTAATATTTTACCATTTTTTGGGGGTAAGTTTACAAATTTTGTCTTTCTAAAAAATGAAATCCATGAAAGGTCCAAAAATTTTTTTTAATCAATTTTGTTCGAAGTGAAATAATTGGAGATTTACACTATAAAATATGAGTTATTACATGTAACTTTGGTATCTTTGATTACGTGAAACAATATATTTGTCTTTAGCTTACTGCACTATAGACAGTATCTAATTAATTAGCCCAGCTGTTAAGTGTTTGGTCTAGCATTGGTGTGATTCATTATGATATCATGAAACCTGCATCTTTGATTACAGCAGATTGCAATTATGTGAATAAAATGCTGAAAAACTTTAGGAAAATGAGCCTAGTCAATAGATTAACTTCCTATCTTATTTAATATGTGATCACAATATTAATATTGTAATGAGCATAAATTCCACAAATGTGTGACAGAACTACAAAAGAATTGTAGCTGGAACGTTTTCATCCTCCTCCATATTCGTTGAACCTTACCCCACTGAATACTGTTTTTTCCATAGTTAGAACAGCTTTTTAACCCTTTCAGGATAAGCAGTTCATAGATGCATTTCCTAAGAATGTCTTCTATGGCCAAGCAGTGCATCTATGAACCCTTTGAAGATGTGCTTGCAGGATGAGAGATCCATATTTGAACTCTTTGCTTGAATGATTTACAATGATCTATATCTGGAGCATTGTGTCTATTATATTTAAACTAAACTTAGTTTTAGCATCTTGACCTTTAGTTTTATATTGCTCTTTTTGGTACTTTTATATTCTTGCAGGGGATAAGTATAATGTAAGCCAAAGTTTGACACCATAACTTTTCATATGATATACATTCATGTTTCTGATAGCTTTCTTAATTCTTTTTATTTTATTTTTACTACTTTGCAAGAATTTGATTTTGTCATCAGTTCTGTTATTGTATACACTAAAAGAGCCAGGAAGTGATATTTTCAGATTCTGATTCACAAACACATTTTGTGTTTACATTTCTTTGTGCTTTAAGATTTTCACCATTCAATTGTTATTTTAAATTTTGTTATTCTTTTGTAGATTATGATCATATTTTTATTTTGAAATTTTATTAATGTAATTTGGAATAGTTTGACTTGCACTTTCAAAAATTATTTACCAAAGCATATAATTTTATTTTACATATTTTCAAGTAAACTAAGAAATATGTTATTAAATGTGCTGGTTTCAAGATATATGATCATTTAAAAGTGTACTAAAGATTACTATGTTAAGACTTAAAATTTATCTTTTGATTTTTCTTAAGCTTGATGACAAACCTTTCCTTGTAGGATGATTCTTTTCACTCACATGTTATGTTCCATAGGAACATCTTTGATAACACTAACTGTCCAAAAAGGGTTAACAGGAAAGTAATTCTGACAATGCTGTAAATCTGGCTTTCCAGGCATTCATTGATTCTTGTGTTTGAATGGGTTTTATAAAATTAGCCTGAATAACCAACCTGTTGATTAAATGGCAAAAGTGTAACATTGATATATACTTTGAAGAATAAAATAATTTCTTTAAATTATTAACCCACTTATCCTTTCTTTCCTATAAATTTTGTACTTGACAATGATTCTAAAAATATTTCTCTAATCTAATCAGTTTATAACTAAAACATTCAAAACTTATCTGTCATATTGACCTTTATAGAAATGAAGCTTAAACTGAAAGAACATATAAATTAATGTTTGGAAGCAAATCAACATAAGCCGCTTCTCAAAGCAATGATTAGTTTCACATGGGAGACAATATGTTTGTTTACTACAAATAATTGTACTATTATTCTTTTATTTTTTAATAATTTTAAAAGATTTTCTATGATTTTATAAATAAAAAATATAAGTTGTTAAGCTTTAATTACTATTAAATTAAATTTTAAAAGAAACTCAGGCTATTTAAGATAACTGTGAATATAATAAAGGGAGAATATTGAATTATATTGAATATGAAGCACTTTTAAAAATATACTCCGTTTTTACAATTAAAATTTGTCATAATATTCTTCTTCTTCTTGAGCTTGTCAGATATGTGGCACCTCTGCATTGTTGTATTTTGTACCATGCTTCAAGCCCAATTTTTTCCTAGCTCCATTGTCTTGGGTCACCTACTTTGTTTAGAAAGTCTGATTGGCCCTCAATGGAGTTTAGGTGTAACTCTTTAGGATATGTATCAAAATATTAAAACACTTGAGTACCTTTAAATTTGTATATTTTATTTAAAAGTTGTTTTTTTAATCATTGTCAAACTAAAAGTTGCTTTAATTACTAAGCAGCTTTTTTATTAAGTATTTAATTACTAAAGCACATTAATATTCATTGGAAGGAACATTTTCATTTTTTAGTGACTAGAATATTTACAATGGTTACCCAAAAAATCTGTTTAGTTTAAAAATGAAAAACTTAATGTTTATGTAAAAAAGAAAATATGTAACATACACATAAATCCTTTTTACACCTAAAGCTTTCTGCATTTCTCTACATCATCTCCAACATTTAACTATTTTTCACATGTTCATGAGCCCTAGAATTTCTTTGCTATAGTCTTCTGTCACCAGTTTATTAAACCAAGTGGTCATTGCTTCCTTTATTCTTCATCACTTCTAAAATGCTTACAACTCTGAAATTTTCAGCTTATTTAAAAGTGAGAATTGCTAGGAGACTATCGAAATTCCTTATAAAAGAGGTCTAAACTAATTTTGAAAACCAGTAAGGATTAATTTTCCTTCCAATTAGCATTTCTTGATTTTCAGTAGGAAGTTTAGAGCAGATAGAAGTTGTGAAGAAAACTCATTCTTCTAGAAAGAGTTCTTTCCCTTCTGTGTGCTTTGTATGGCTCCCCATAGTTTTCTTAGATTCTCACAGTGAAGCTTTGCTTTGGTTATGTTGGCAAAAAATGCAGTCTTTCTTGCCAACATTTAGCAACTTTTAAAATACTCCTGCTCATTGAACTTGTGGAAGAAAAAGAATATAATTGTGAAATTCTGACTTTAATGACAAGAGATGTTACAAGATTCTTAATGTAGGAAGTAATGATGTAAAAAAAAAAAAGTGCTTGTAGCTTTATATATGTTTTCTATAAATATTGTGTTTTTCCATTTTTATAATTAGAAATCTTTTGCTTTAAGTATGGTTTTTTTCACTCTCAATTTTAAACATTTCTATTCAACATCTATAGAAACATATGATTGATATTTTTGTAATGTCAAAAAATTAAATATTTCACTGTATTTTTTTAGATTTGCTTTTAAATGCAATTTAAGACTCAATATATAATAAAAATATTTAAGTGAGCTGTATACTATGTCATTGTGTGCTTGTGTAAGAATCACAGATATTCATAGAAATATGCAAGAATCATAGATATTCAAAGAAATAATAAACTTTTAATTTTTAAAATTTTTTTCTTACTTTTTTTACTTACAACGTGCAGATTCTATTTGAATTTCATGCCATTTTCATGAAATTAACCATAATAAAGCTGAAACATAAAAAATGAATGTGTTTAATATTTGATGAAAAAAATAGTTTATGAAATATTTTATTGATACTGCATGAATGGCAGTATGTTTTCCCTTTATTATTCAACTCTTACTACTATTTTATTTTAAAAAAATTATTCCAAAATATATTACGAATATTTTTTTATATATTTATTTTAATTGTTTTAAATTTTAAAAATTGAATGGTTGAAGTCCAGTGTAAAAGGTAAAACATTGACCCTAGATATGGAATACTTATATTTTAAGTTCATAAGCTGCAAAAAGCAAATATCATTAATAATTTAAAATCTAATTTATTATGAAAAATCAAATTTATACCATTCACGATCAGAAAAAACTAATTAGGATATCATATATAATAAAATCTGCATTGAAAAAATTTGATTCTTTTAAGTCATTATTTAATTTCTTATATTGAAATATGCGTAATTAATTAAAAATACATGTTAAAAATAATTAAAATTATATTTTTAGTATAAAAAAGGTGCAAGTTTGTCATTTCATTTCAATTTGACCTTATACCTTATCCTGAAATCTTTTTAATTTTTATCTTGCATTAAAATTCAGTAAAATTAGATAAATCTATTTTCTTGAGAATCCTTTATCATATAGCTGCTTTCAGAAAGTAAAGAAATTTTACTTAAGCATGCGTATAGGAAAATATTAACATTAACTGTAGACAAATAGTTTTTTATTTGTGAATTCAATGTAATAAAATTATTTCCTACTAATTCTCATGTTTCATCAAATATTAAATATTTTTAAATTTGTATAATAATTTTCTAATATTTCTACTTGCCTTTGTTGAATATTTTTTATAAGTTTCATTGAATTTGATTAAGGATCTATGCATCATACAAAGTACCTGCAAAAATAAATCTAAAGGACTATGAACATGCATACTATTCTCATATTAATCAAACAAACATTGTTTTAGGTTATGTAATTATTTTATTAACTATAAATCATTTAAATTTTTCATGACTGAGAATGAACACAATTATGCTTTATTTTTTTATTTGGTCCCTAATTTTTCTTATGATCAAGTTTTCACTGAAAATTTAAATGTATTCACTCTCTTGAAGCTGATTCAGGGATCTGGTCTGATTTCGTCAGACTGATTTGGAAATAAGCAACAACAATTCTCAAAGTTTTAGAATAACTCATTGAGTATTCTTTAAGATATTCAACTAAACGCTTTAAAGTCTAAAATATTCAAATGTTTTTTTTTATCAAATCATATCTGAATTCTTAATTTAAAACATTCATTCATTGGCTCAGCAGCACCAAGTTGGCTTTGGCTTTTTCAAGAAGTCTTCAAGTCACTATTGTTGACAATAGTGCTTCAATTATTGATCTTTAAAGCTATATAGAGCCTCTTAGATATAATCTATTCATCTGAGTTTGGATTTACCTCTGAGGCAAGTGTCTAACAAAAAAGAAATCTTGTAAGTCTGTTCTTCATTTGGATTAGGCAGCCGGTCCATTTGATTCTTTAAATTTTAATAAATTTCAAAATATTAGTTAATAAACTTTAAAAAATGAGAATTCTTGATTTGATCTTTTATACCATATTCTATCAATTTGTTTTCTACCAAAAATGCCTTTACCTCAAAAACTGCTTTAGCTTTATTATCCTTTACTGTCATTGGTTATGTTTCAAATAAGTAGATTAGAGTGCAGATCTAATAAGACTTATAGAGCTAGAATTTGGTTTTTTTCTGTAGCTACTTCTTACACCTTTTATCATGACTCCTTGGTTTGAAAAAACACAGGTTCATGGACTTAGTCTAGATATTTCTGTTGATCAAGTGGAATGGGAGAAAAACAATGAATGAGGCAGAATTTGATTTTTCTTTTAATCAAATTTGATTTCAATTATTTTCTTAATCCAAAAATACTTCACTATCCAATGGTGACTTTTGAATTTCTGATGAAATATTATTTAATGTTAACTTCAGAAACAAGCTAAGTAAAACTAGTAATTTTTTCAAAATGGCAAGAACTGATTTTCATGTAGTCATTGTACTCTATTTCCTTAAAAAAATTGCTCAAACTTAGTCTTTTATTAACAGAGGATGGTATTTTGCTTTCTTCATTCTCTAGTGCCTATAGGCTGACTGGCAATTGATGTAGTGCTTTAGCCTTTAGTTCAATAATTTGTGGTTTCAAATCCCACTTTGCACATTGATGTTTGTAGTAGTTTGGAATCCACTTTAAACCATAAATCATATTCTAATTAACCCTTATGTTCAGAAAATTAATGTTGAGCAACAAGCAAATCATATCAAAAATCAAACAAGGGCCTATAGGTGTTCTTGCAATAATGGCTATATCATCTGCTGTTATCAATGTTTGAACTGATATTTGAAAAATGGTTCCTCTGGTATGAAGCTCAACACCTTTAATTATTATTTCAAGTGCTAAGTTAAAAAACTACCCGTCAGTACATTTCGGCGCAGCTTGTCCTTTTTGGACCTTGCGCCATAAAACCCAACCAACCAAACCGTCAGTACATTTCCCTGCCTTACTACATTTATTATGCTGTCAATTTAGAGTGGTTGCTTTGTATACTTTTGTTTCATTCAGTGTATGACAAGTTTCACCATTTTCTTAGAAAAATTGTGCTTCTTCATGTCCTAAATGAATAATTTTCTGTTTATGTTAGTATAAGCTGTTTTGAAATTTATAAAAAGCTGAATAGGTTTCAATTCCAAATTCTCTTGGTTTTTTCTAAAATTTGTCATTTAACATTTTAGTCTTGGGTCTCTTTCTGATTTTACTTTAATAATCTCCAATGATACTTTTCCCAGATGGGTAGAGTTTATTAAATAAATTCTTTATTTAAAAAATATCATAACTTGAAGAGATTGTTTAGATGATGCTAAGTAAATTTATCTTTTACAGTTGAATCCTCCATAAATATATCCTCTTGAATATGAGGTGAAATGTACTAAGCTTCCATTTTTTTTTTAAATGCTTCTTAGTTCCAAACTGACTTAATGATATAATGTATTATTTTAACCCTGTAATACCTAGCATTTTTTAGGAATTAAGATAGATTTGCATCTAGATTAAGGCATTGTCATGCTTTTTAATTCCTTCCTCAATCTCTGTTAGTGTGTGGCTGTAACATATAAGCTTTTTATAAACAAGCAAGTGTTTTTCTTCAATTTGGTCGGCAATCCTTATTGTGTATCTTATCAAAGTATACATTTATTTTTTTAACACATTGACTGTCAGTCTCTAGAGATGGGGTTGATAGTTAATGCCTTGACATCGAAGTAGATTGTACCCAGAAGCCAACATACTAATAATTGGAAATATGATTTAAAATT
The DNA here is from genome assembly GCA_026290005.1 of Latrodectus geometricus. NCBI lineage: Eukaryota > Metazoa > Arthropoda > Arachnida > Araneae > Theridiidae > Latrodectus > Latrodectus geometricus. The sequence continues at coordinate 1,356,711 of JAPDSC010036855.1, forward strand.
ATTAATGAAATATTATTATTTTATATCTGTAAATTAAATATTTACAGATAGTTTCTAATCATATCTCCATGCCAATACCAGCAGAAATACCCTACAAGCATTGCCAGATAAACTAGAGAATGAATAATCAAAAGTGGATTCCGTGCCAGCGCGTGACTGGCTACTAAGACATCACCACACATCACGCGCTGGCGCGTGATTGGCTCTTCAGCAATATCGTCATGCCACGCGCTAGCGCGTGATAAGCAGTCAAAGTGTTAAAGAATCTCAGTTTTGTCTCAAGATTATTTTCTTACAATTTCTACATAGGTTAATTCTTTGCTTGAAGTTTCTATTACCAAGATTAATTTCATTAAAGAAAGCTTTGCTTTCAGTTGAATCCCTTAGATGTTCAGCATTTCTAAAGTCTGCATGGTATGTTCTTTTCATCTTATCCGTTTTCTCTCTTGCTATTTTATATTTCTCTTTTTGAGAATCTTGAGTATTTCTCATTTAACATTTGCCTATATTCATTGTTTTTTTACTTTGAGTGGATGCATAACAATTTTTTTTAATCCAATTTACTGTTTATTCCACTTTTAAATGATGGCATCCCCTATCAACTGTAGTTGTCTTAAATTATTTGAATTATACTTAATTTAATGTATTAATGATAATAATGTAACACTTTCCTGGCCTTGCTTAGAACTTTACTGTGATAGTGTTTAAAATATTTCTCTAACTTTAAATACTTATTACGAACACCAAAAATATACGTAAAAGTGCCTTTTTCTCTTATTCAAAAATTCTGTCAACAAAATTGGTTGGCATGAAACAATATAAATATTTTATTTTTTAGTTATTGCAAAATTTAGGAAAAGCTGATAGAACTACTGATGAAGACTTCGATTTTCATGTTAAGAACTTTTCAAAGCAACAGGTAAGAAAATATTTATTTATTCATAAAAGTCAATATCTTATAGATTTAGTTTCATAAAATTATTTGAAACTATGTACCAATTTTATATTTATTTTAATTAAAATCCTTAGTTAATCTAGACATTTGAAGATGAATGTGTATAAGTTATTCAGCACCTTTTTTAGTGGTCAGATTTGTCATCAAGGAAAAAAAAAATACATATTCGTGAGATATTTGATCAGATACCAATTTTGTATCAGATAAGTTGGGTTGTAATATAACTTTTAATTGATAAAACGTTCTACACAAGCACTTTGTTGCATTTATAAGTATTTGCTTAAGCTAGAACTGGACAAAATCCTTTTGCTCGAAAAAAACTGCCTTTAGTATATTTTTTCCAACCAAATGATATGCTGAGTATTGAACTGGCGCAGTTTGTCCTTCTTGGACCTTGCGCCACAAAACCCAACCAACCAGCTGAGTATTGAACCAATTAGTCAGCACTTTGGAAGTTCAGTAGTTCATGGGTTTAATTCTCACCCTGGATTTACTTGTCTACAGTTAGGAATCCACTTTTAAGTGTAAATCCCAATCTAATCAGCCTTCATGTGCTAAAAGATACTATTGAGCAATTAAGATACCAGTAAATGGTGTTGGCTATTCCCTGGAACAGTGTTAATTGTAGGGCTATAAAATTAAGTTGTCATGAATAGTATTATTTAATACTTGTTACTAAAAATTTTTACTTTTGTGTAACAAAACACAAAATTTATCAAAAATGTAAACAAGGCATCATTGTTAACTATGAGATAAAAATGGTTGCTATAACATTTGTAGTATTTAAAAAAAAAGTATTTAATCTATATTCTTTCTTAGTGCACAGTTTCAGCATGAATTTTTAAATTTCAAATAGTGACATTTGATTTGATAGTTAAAATCTGCTAAATATCTAATTTTGTTCAGAAATTTCCTCACAAAATTAAAAATGCATTTAAATTGTATTTTACCATTGCCAATGTTGACTTTTTCACATACTATATTTTCCTGTGCATGATCCATGGATTATGTGTTAAAAAAGTTCCGAATTTCGTTGTGTGTATAATACGTTGCCACAGATAATCCGATAAAAAAAACATTCTCCATTGGAAAACTATACAAGAAAGTTTTGAAAGAAATACTGTTTATGTTTCATAAAATAAATAAAATGTGGTACCACGACACACCTGAGTTATTTAAGCTGCAATCAGCTTCGTCCAATTATGTTCAAAATTGAATTTGGTTCCTTCTAAAGTTATTACAGTTGCATTTTGCTAACGTCATTTCGCTATTGTCTTGATGTAAGCTATTTCGTTTTAAAAATATTCAAATCCGTACATCGTCATATGGAAGCGAACACTTTTAAATTACATAGGAAATTTTAAATTAAAAGCTATAGTGAAAGCAAATAAAAAAAATGGTAGCAAACGTGTTAATGTGAATTGAAAAACATAACACGCAGGGGTATAAAAGAAAAATGTATAAAATACACAGTTTGTATAAAATCCATTTCTTTCATTTAAATATTAACAAAGTAAACATATATATTTTTAAATATGTCTAACATCATTTTAAAAGTTATTGGAAGCTAAATATTGGTAAGTTTTACAAGAATCTTCTCAAAATAATCTCTTATGATCAGTCTCGTGGTTTCATCTCAAGTTTATCACACTTTGGGATTATTTGGGTACAGACAGATCTTTTTCATAATAAATGCAATTTTTTTATTTAATGTGACACCATTCTTATCAACAGTACATATTTTAGACTATTCACTGAAAAAAGTTGCCGCTGATTATATACAGTAAAATACAGTAATTTATTTTTTCTTGATGGAAATATATAATCCAATTTGTAGAAAAGTGATTGCATTGACCAAGATTATTACTATTGAATAAATACTGATTTTCTTTTTCTACCTTTAAATTCAGCCAAAGTGACAGTTGGATAGTTAATACTCACTCTTTTCGTTCAATAATTTGTATCCTAAACTTTCATCTAACACATAAATTATTATATGAGAGTTACACACTTTTTAACTTGTAATGTTAAATTTTAAATCCTTCTCTGATTAACCCTTATGTGCAAAAAATGATTTTTGAGTGAAATAACATATGCTTTAAATTCATCGCTCTTAACTTCCTTCCCCCCCCCCCAAATTGCAAGTAAATTAGTTGTTTGAATTAGGTTGATTTTATTATCATGTAATTTTTGATATAGGCAAAAAGAAAATTCTTACAAAAAATCAATAAAATGGTTGCATGTTATAGATTTACATTTTTAATGAAACTCAAGTAAAATTTCATCTCAATTAATGATTTAATAAAAAAAAAGATGATTTAAATCAAAGTTTATCTTGCAATGATTTTGCGGACTTGCTTTATTTAATACATTGTGTTCAAATATTGTGTGTAACGGCTAAGTTTTAATCTTTGCATGGATTATATACATTCAAATATGGACTGAAACAGGAAGCAAAAACCAAAAATATCAGTAATACGTAGTGAAGATTAATGTAATTCATTCACAAACATTAGAAACCTTTTTATCATGCTATTATGCATATCTATCCTTGAAATAATATACTTAACTGCTAGCTAAATATTTAATGCTCTAGGGTTCTGCTCAGTAGTTCATAGATTCAGTTCCCACTTTTGATATCGATATTTATTTATATAGTGGTTTGAAGTCCATTTTAAGCTTTTGTTCCCTGTTGAATTAGCTCTTGTGTGCAAAATTTGACTAGAGCAACAAACCAACCTACCCTCAATTAACATTGTATCTCTCACATGTGAGGCTTCTGATTGTTGTAGAGATTGTCATACATCTAGCTGAACATGAAGAGATGTATCCATTGTTTTTCTTTATTCCTTAACTGATACAGAGAAGATATAGTGTATACAACTAGGTAGATTCACCCATTTACACTGATATAAATCATTTTAGATGCATATTAGAAAGAAAATCCTTTATCGTTTATACAAACTATAATTTTATCACTTTTGCTTTTCAATAGAATTTTAACAAATTTCCATTCACCCTCAAAACAATGACATTTTATCAACATCCATACATTTTTCTGTATAGTTGTTGTCCAACATTCCATTAATATCTTATAGAAGAAAAAAATGTTGTAGTTACTGTTTTTTACAGAATACTATTTTTGTCTTCAATTAATTGTTTAATCAATGTAGAATTTAAAAATTTAACAAAGTTCAAAAATAATTCTAGGCTTATAATAGTTCTGATTCTTTTTCTATGCACTGAGAAATTAATGTATTGTAATATTTCTACCAACAGTAACTATCCATTCATTTCAATAAATATTCATTAACAGAAAATTTTCATTTATTTCCACTCTAACACAGCCAAGAAATAGAAGTGCAATAAAAAATTTATCATAAAAATATGGCCATTTATGAATAAAGATCATCGATTATTGTGTAGGTTATACATGGGATATCAACAATTTAAAGTTTAAAAACATGTGATCAATTCTAATAGACTAAGTTTTTCATGAACGTTTTTACCATGTTGCCATTGATATTCTTCCTCCTTTACTTTCCAAGATTTTAGATATTTGCTTTCACTTTTTAGTATGAATTGAAGCACCCCTTATTAAAGAGAATCACAAAAAACAATTTCATACTAGATATGTTATTTTAGAATGCCTCATTATGTTTGATCAAAGACATCCTTTTTAAAGTCGACATTTCCTATTTTGAGCAAATATTTTGGATTTCAAATCACTATGATATGCCATCCACAATGGACTATAGCACTAAATTAAATAAAAGTAGTTTGAAGTAATATTTGCAGCAAAACATCTTGGGATTGATATTTTATCATTTATTATTCTTCAATTTTACACTACTGTGAAAGAAGATATAGAATATTTTTCAACTGAATTCTTTATGAAAGTCCCCTCTCTTTCATGCAGAGTTTGTTACCGATTCTGATTCCCACTTTCAGATTACATTTATGGGCTATAAGGAATTATATGTGCATGAAATCTTGCAATGACTTTTCATGGCAGTAAAATCTTCTTCATTTCCAAAGTAATTTTCAAATTACTTTTAATATAATGTGTCAGTTTAATCTTAACAACCATCCTATATTCATGGAAAAATTGCATTTAGAATTGTTAAGTTTTTATCTTCAGAATCTATTATACATGGCAGTTATGTAATGAAAACTTAAAAACTTACCTCATGAATCAGTCTAGGCATTCTAACTTTATCTTTCATGCAGTTTTATTAATGTTAGGACTCCTTGCAATTAAAAGCAATCAAAACATATGTAGAATTTTTCATAAAAATTATATGTACATTATGTATGAAACTTAATGTATTCTATGGATGTGCATTATGCTTTGTAATGAATGCTGAACTATCCCCTCTAATTGAAGAAAGTTTATTGTTCATTTATTGCCGAGATTGTTTTTGTGCTAACCAAGTTTTAAACAGTAAATATAAATTTTTCATTTTATGGGTTATTAACAGCAGTATTAATCAAACTTCATAATTTGAGAGTATATTCATGCTTAAGTTTACTCATCTTTTATCTCGCTCACCATATTGTATTCTGAGCAGTGTGTAAAATGAGAGTCAAATACTCTAGAGTTATCAAGCATTATATGTAAGAAGGATACTGATTAATTGCAACTTTGAGGCACATCTTGGGTAATATCTATGATAATTTGTTAATGTTATTTCTTAGCTTCTGATCTGATGTTTATAATGAAACGGAAGTTTAACATCACATATACTAGTTATATAAAATCTAATTATAATAAGTAAAGGTCTGGTTAGTATTAGTAATTTTAAAAAGATTATGAAAATTAATTTATACAAAATATAACCTTTTCTTATATTAAGACATGTAAAAACATTTTAGTCAAGAATTCAAAATCTCTAGTTTTTCTATCATTTATTCAATTTAAGAAAAAAGTATTTAAATTAAAATTTTAAGTTTTTTATTTCATTAACAACAGCTGTTCTTAAAAAAAAAGTATATTATTTCTAAAAAGCTAGTAATGCATTAATTTTAAGATTAACATAATATCTTTCATATGGGACAAATCAAAATATGATTTAAGAAAGTATTGCATAACCTGTTTCTTGCGGCAGCACTTTAAAAATAGTTTTCTAAATTACAGATTGATGCATTTAATTTGCATTAGTGATGTGTGGTGATATTTTTATTAACAATAAAATATATTTCATTAGGGCTTAAAGCATTTCAACCATGAGTTGTGAATAATTGTTTCTATAATATCACATGCAACAGGGTAAGCCTAATTTAGCTTAAACAAATTTAATAAATTGCACTTGTGAGTTTTATATATCATAATGGCAAATGCCATTGTTATTTAGCAAATGTTTGGAAATTATAATGTTAAATAAAACAATGATAAATTTTCAGTTAGAAGTAATTATTTAACATTTTAATCAGAATAAGTGGTAGTAAAATAGATAACAAAAATAACTACCCAAATTATATTGAACAATTGTAGTTGGTATTATATAAATATCAAATTTATAAAAGTTTCTATCCCATAAGATTCTGTTCCTTATGTAAATGTTATCCAGCTTTTATATACCAGATTCTTTTATGTTCATTCTATATCAGACTTACTTTATCATAAATATTCTATATATTTCATCTTTTATGTATGTATATAGTAAGTTTTTAAATTTTTTGTTTATGAATCTCAATTATAATAAATTGTTTATCATATCTACATATTTCTTTATGCTTTGCTGATTTTACTCATGAATGTTGGATTGTTTATTGCTATATTGTGACTACCATATCTAATAATTTGCAACTTTGTAATGTATTTAAAAACGTTTTTTGAGTAAATGAACACTGTGTTTCTTTTTATGTTACTATTTTGCATTGTTAAATTTAGATTTTCAATGTATATTTTTGCAGTTTTTCTTTCAAACATTTATTAGCAGAAGTAAAATTTTAGAGCCCCCAGCTTTTTCATTAAATCTTTGGCTTAGTTTCATTTTTTCCTTAACATTCAGAACAGTTTTCATATTATAAAAATGAAGATAGTCTGATAAATTCCATATAAGTTTATTAGACTGAAGAATAATTTTTTTTTTTTTTTTTTTTTTTTTTTTTTTTTTTTTTTTTTTTTTTTAAGTCAGGCATTAAACTAATAATTTGTTTGGAAAAGTATATTGAAGTAATAAAGTTTATTTTTATTAAACAAACACCTTTTGTTTAAAAAAAAATAAGGGCAATTTTATGTATTCAATTTAAAATCAGACATTTCATACAAATCAGTCTGAGAGATTGCTACGTCTTTAATATTTTCAAATGACTTATTTACCATAATATATTCTGATAAAAATTTCAGTAGCATGAAATTACAAATGGGTAAGAAATATTGAAACATATAAATACATAGGTTTGATTGTTCACCCAATTGCTTCAGTTTTGAAGATCTTTTCTTTTTGAATTTATTATTGAGGTTTGTATAATAGCTAAGAATACTTTCTCAAAATAAAAAGATAGTGTATGATAAATATATTTTAAATCTTTTACATAAACAACTGAATAATGTGATTTAGTAAATACTTCATATTGATTAGATTACTATTTTTAGATCAGTTAGGATAAAATTTTGTAATCTTCAAACCAAATTTAAATTTTTGCACATTACTTGTAGTATTCAGCTGTAACTTCTGTATGTGGAAAATATAAATGAAAATAGTTGTAAAAAATGTATCATTCTGAATCATTATAAAATAAAATAAAATTAATATATAATGAAAAATATCATTTTCACATTAATCTAGTACAGTTTAAATTCTAGCATCTTTTATCTCTATTCTAACATCATATATTTTTTCATTTTATTTGATACTACATTGTAAGCAATATTTAATTATTTGCTTAAAAAATTGCTGCAAATTATATTCCACTGCTGATGTGATGCTTTTTCTTTTACTTGAAAAAAAGTTTATCGGATTATATACAGGAATATAGGATATTTCTGATTAAGCCATTTAAATTTTGACTCATATGCAACAGAGTAACTTTTAATGATGTTTCGATAACACTGCGTCCTAGTACATTCACACCTACTATCATGTTTATTCGCAAGTAAACTTGGGTTTAACTTCCAAAATCAGCCAGTTACTTGTTAAATAGGGTTTAGTGGAGCAAATGTGTGTTACCCAAACTCAAAAGTTTACTCAGAGTGCTGAATGTTCATAGAATGTAGTATATTTCTGTAAATTCTTGAGAATTAAAAAAAACATTTAAAAAGATTAATGGTTGTTTGAATTTTAATGTATTTTATTTGTTTTGAGATCTTTATTATGTCTGATGATAATTTATCAGTTAGAGATTTTAAACGTCTGATTTTAAATTATTTTTTAGAATGCTGTTCTCAGATTGCAAAAGGAATTCAAAAATTACCATCAGTGCCTTAAAGGTAAATCCTTATTTTAATGCTAATAAAGAAGCTTATAAGAAATTAGATATAATATAAATTCTGTAATTATTTTGAAGTAAAATTTATATTTATAGAAATATTTATGTACTAATGAAATTAATGAAGTTACTTTTTTTTCAAGATTAATAAAGAAAAGAGAAACTAAAAAATTAAAATTTCCTGTTGTTTGAAATTTGTAGTATTATATAGAAGTCCACTTAATAGTGCTTTAGAAAAATTCATTAAAGTGTGGTTTAAATTATATGAATTTTAGTTCAACTTAAAAAAGGCTGAGACTATCAATAAAAATTTTAATTTTTTTGGAACCATTAAAATATATTGTAGTAGAGAAATCATACATTCAATATTAATATAAGGTAAATTGCTTTAAAATATAAACAAGAAAGCTTTTCTGCTTTTGCATTATCATTGAATGGAGTGATAATAAGTATGAAATTAGTATATGACATGGTTGAGGCACCAGTCTGCCGATAATTGGACTACCAGTTGTTAAAAAAGCTGGTTCACTGCTCACATTCATCAATTGTAACTTGTGCAGTTGCAAAGAGAATGGACATGCCAAATGAGATCATTTGGTGTTGTTTGCTTTACGACTTCAAAGTGGAATTATCAGCTGCTGAATATGTCAAACATTTGGAGATAATACTGAGAATGAGTGTGTGGGAAGGCATTGATTTCACAAATTCAGGTTGAGAAGTTTATCTCTCTGTGATGAAGCTTGCAGTGGACGACCACATGAACTTGCCAAATAATTTAATGTTTCCAGTGAAATGGTTAGACTTTATCTGCACTGCTTAGATAAGACATACAGGCAGAGCAAATGGTATCCTCTCACACTGTTAGAAGTCCATAAGGATCAAGTGGCATCCTGTTTACTGTTGCTTTATAGTGCATCCATGTTCATTTGAGGACACTCCCAAGTGTTAGGCTGTGTATCAAAGAGGTAGTGAGGAATAGCATACAACCACTTGGGCCAGAGACTTTGTGCAATCCTCCTGACTCACCTGACCTTGCATCATCTGATTACCTACTTCTTCCATTCCCTGGACAATCATCTTTATGCAAAATCCTTCACTAATGAAGAAAACTTGCACCAAGAACTCACAAACTTCTTTGCATACAGATCTTCGGAGTTTTACAGCAAGGGATTGCACAACTGGAGACATATTGGCAGAAAGTGCTATATACCGATGGTAATTACTTCAAGGATTAATAATAGGCTACACTTTCTGTAGTTGCATTTTGATGTTTTTTTGGTCATTGAAAATGGCAAGAACTTGTTTACTTTGTATAAAGAAGCACAGTAATTTTGATTGAGTTATGAAAAATATCTTGTCTAGAATTACTATTTATTGCCCCAAAATAAGGAAGGACAGTGTATAGATTTCTTTTCCTGTAAACTATAATTCAACTGAGAATATAAAGCAATTATCTATAATTTTTATAGGAAAATACTTAGTTTTTTCTTTACTATTTACATGTTTAATATAACATCAGCTTCCAAACATTGCTAGCTCTTGCAAGTTTCCATTTTTAATCAAATTTTTCCTAAATGTGTGAACTCTAAAAGATGTAACAGAAAAAAATTGTATTATGCATACTTTAAATTTGTTAATAAATATTGATTTTTTGTCCATGTATATCTTAAATTTTATGTATACTTTTAAAATTAAAAATAAAATCACTTATTTAAAATTGAAATTATACAGTGTTTTCGTTATCAATTTAATTAGTTCTTATTTGATTTACAAATTTATTGACTTCTTTGCCTCTTAATTTCTAAGTTTGTTTTAAACAATTAAGATTCAAAATGCGTTAAATGTTTTTTTATGTACTTCATTTTATGTAAAATATATTTTATTTGATTTGCTTTGCAAATAATTTTTACACAGAAGTTATTTAGAGGAAGGTAAAAAAAGTTATTCATTTATTGTACATTATTGCTTTAAAAATGTTATGATTATAATTTCAAAAATCAAAAGTATCTTTTAAATATACTTTCAAAACATATTCGTGATAAAAATAAGATACTTTAAATCACTGATGAAGAGAATTTTAAGCTACTTAAAAATATTTTACTTGTATGGTAACTGTCTGATGATGTTGTTGTCGTGTGCCAACCAGGCTGGGGATATGGGGTGCGATGCTCCGCTTTTCCAACTGTATTTGGTGTGGAGTCTGACTTCCTCAGTGCACACATGCCATAGGTACCTGTTTATAGGGTAGGCAACCATTCACACACAAAGAAAGAACAAAGACAAGAAAGACAGAGAGAAAGTACATCCATGCCCGAGCCGGGATTCAAACCCAGGTCCTCCCCATCCGTAGTCAGGTAACCACTAGACAGGTTAGGCGGCTGTCTGATAAATGTTCTAATATGTGAGTAAAACTAAAATATGAGTGTTAGTCTGTTTGATTAAACGCATATAATTCTTGAAAAATTGTAAGTTAACTAAAAAAATTTTAAATTTATGTTCAGTGTTTTAGTATTATTTATAAAATTATGTTCACTTAATTAAACTGTTGTGCAGTAAAATTTCTAGATGTAAAATATGAAAGTATGTAGTAGAAATTTTACTTAAATTTAAGTGTTTTGAAAAAAATCTATTTTAGTTTTTAGTTTAAACATAAAATATTTTGCTTATATATTATATTACACTAATATTTTTTCAATAATTTAATTTACTTTTCAAAATGGAAAGCATTGCGACCTAACATATTTTATGTGCCCCAGTCGCCATTAGTGAACACAACAGATCTTCAGCTAAGCTGGGATTCGAACTCACCACCTTTTGGTAATGAGAACGACACCCTAACCGACCAGGCCTTCGCGGCCTTATTATTGTATATTATATGCAGTATTGTTAGTGACTTATAATTTTGAAAATTTCTTAATTTGTACATATTATTTTTTAAATGGAATTTTTGTTTCAAATTAAACATCCTCAAAATATTACTGATCCCCTACTCTTCCTTTAATAGTTTTCATGTTTCATTTTTAAATTTGTGCATTTAAAAATGAAATATCAAAACTATTATGTTCATTTTTAACTATTCTAACAATGTACACAGCCATAATTTAACAAGGAACACACATAATTGCTGATGTTCTCTATTAATACAATAAAATATTTCTGTGTAATCATATGAAAATCTACCAAAAAATAACTATCACTTTAAAATATGTTAGTTTCAAAACAACTATTTCATATTTCACTGCTTTTTGAAGATTTTACATTACAAATATTCCAGGAATTCATTAGAAAATTGTAAAATGTATTTCATTCTGCTGCTACATGTGAAAATATGAGAGTTGTAATAAAACTGAAGATCATTACCAAAGCAGAGGTGGAAAGATTTTTCTGAGTTACAAGCTACTTTTTAAATTTTTTAATTTGTCACACAATCACTTTCAATCAGATATTATATGAGATTAAATATATTTCTAGTATGTCAATCATAAAAATTAGCATCTGTGATCACTCCAAAGAATCTTGGCGATCCACTTAATGCACATTCCTACTTAAAGCAGTGAACAGACTGTTAATTCAAAATGAAAAGATGTTCATAAATGAACTTATGCTATGCTACTCAACATTTATACTACTTCTAGCTTATTTGTTAAGATTAAATATATTTTCTATAGAGAAGTTTTTTAAATCTGTTTTGTTCATACCATGTTGTTTTGCCCAGTTGTATTGAAAATTCTTTTTAATGTTCATTATTACAACTAAACAAGCTTTAGAAGTTGTTTGTCATTAGCTATAAAGTTGGCTATTAAAATTACTGTGATAAGAAAATATAAGTTGTGCAAATAAGAACTTTAGATGACAAGAAGGTATGGTTATGCTAATAATTTGTTTTCATTTAAAATAGGCAACTTTAGCAACAACTCTATGTATTTAAATGTATTAAAAAAAGGTTTCAATGTATTTACATTGAACCAACAGGTTTCACATCAAATTGCATTAAAACTGTATTGCCTAATGAAAAATTGTTGTAATGCCTCATGTAGAAAGGAGAAATGTGTGCCATGGAAAAAAATGTTTCTGATTTAATAAAATTTGAATTGTTGCCCACCATTATTTTGGTTTGTCATTTTGTATTTCTGCTCATTTTGGCTGAAATCCCATGGCTGTTTACAGATTATTGAATCAAATGTTTAGGATGATTGTATGGAAACCCTTGTTTAATCTCAGCAGTATGCTACCACAAACTAGTACTTGTTATTTGCATGGTATTAATGGATTATACAGTCATGTCTTAAACCTTGAGTCACGAGAAAGGTTGTTTAAAAAAATTTCAACACAAACATTTCAAAATTTGAATATGTTTGAACTGTCATTTTGACAACTGTGGCTTTGTCTACCTTGATGCTACATCAAGAAAAAAAAGCATCTATAGTTTTCTGTTCATCACTGAACCTTGATGCAGGAATTCCATGACATTATGTTTCCAGATGAGTTCCTGGTTTTGTTTGCAGCATGATAATGTTTACTTCTTTATTTTGTGGCATAAGGAGCAATACACATTTGTCATTGTCATTCTGGCCCATCACTTGAAGTGATCATATGGGGTTATTATTGGTTGTTACAAGTTTAAATTTTCTTTTGTTCACATTCATGTCACAGTGAACATGGCCATTATACTTCTGTTAAATTCAATGATTGCTGTGAGTCCTGCAAAATAATATTCTTCGGAACAATGATGCATGCTGTTGCTAATTATATGGACGTTTTTAGGTATTTTAAAAAAATGAAGTTGCACTTTCCAGCACATTCTCCAGATTTCTCATCAACAGAATAATGGTTAATCAATGGTTGCAAAGCAACTATTCTATAACCAGCCTTTATGGTCAATGAACTGTGGCATATTGAAGTTGTATAAGTCATTGTACCTGTACATGCCATACAATTTCAGTTTATTTCAATACCCAGTCATGTGAGCACCACTATTGCTGCCAGAAGTAAGTCTTTGGCAGTGATTTATCAAGGTTTTGCTTCCAATTTTTTTTAATTTATTCACTTTTTGTTTCCAGTATTTTTATATAAATATAATTTGTCATTCACATTTCTTCCTTTTGTAGTAATTTTAAAGACTACAAATATATAATTTAAGGGTCTACCAATTATTTCATTTAACTGTGTGTGATATTTAAACTATTTCCATGCAACTTTTTCTTATACCTTAGTTTAAATTTAGTTTGAAAAATTCTTTTATGAATCTTTAATAATAGGTTGTGTGGCCCAAAATTCATATCTTGTAAGTTTTTTCACACAACTTGTGGGCAATATAATTCCATTTGCATTTAAATATTGTCAAATATTATAATTTACACAAACTTCTGCATTTATAGAATAGGCATTCTTTTTAATTATAAAGCTATGTTTTTAAAAGTTTTGTTTATCCACTAATGTAGCCAGTAAATTTTATTCTACTATCTGCATCACTCCAGGGTTATCCAATGAGAAATAGTTATAAAAACAGCTTTTGCTTGTAAACAAACAAGTTATTAGTTTTTTTTTTTTTTTTTTTTTTTTTGTTGTTGTTGACAGTTCTAAACATTGAAACTAATATTTGAATTTCTAAACAATGATTTTAAAATGTATTTAATTTGAATGTGACTTACAAATATTATAGTAATTATAATATTGCAAGTGATAGTTTAAACCACAAGTAACAACAGTGATTTTTAAAAAAGATTATTGTATTTAGAAAAAAGTATATTTATAAATGGCTTAATACTGCTATGGCTGTGTTTTCTGTGTTTTTGATAAGTATTGTTGAAGAAGTAAATTTTTTATTTAAATCTTACTATATTGTCCAAAATCAGCAACACCTTCTTAATTAAAAAGTAGTCAAAAGCACCTCAAATTAATTTGGATGTATCAAACTTCTTAATAATTAAAAAGTTTATTTTTTACCAAGTTTAATATAGTTGTCAGACTTAATGTTATAAATCTTCAGCAAAAATTTCAGCTTGTTAAATTTTAAAATATTTAATCAAAATTTATTTTAATATTGATTGACTTGTTTGTTTGAAAGATTATATTGTGAATGAAAGATAATTGCTGAATATTACACAATATAGCACAAAACTATTTTTCTTCCAAAAATATCAAATTGGTTTGCATTATAAAATTGTTGTGTAAAAAAATTTTAATTCTCTTTAAGAAAATTATTAATAGATGCAGTGTAACTTCTGGAGATCCAAGTTAAGTTAGCCTTTCAGGGGGTTTACATTCTTTAAGTAAATTCAGAAATACAGGCTTCTTAATCCAGAGGGGATTTATCCTTATCTTTCCTTTTCTTCTCCTTTCCTCTACTTTCTATTCCTCTTCTTCCTTGTTGTCATTGTCTTATTGACTTATTAGAGATTATTATTAGATATTGAAGACTCTACTTGAATAGCTATCACTACTCTGTTATTAACTTCTCTTGGAGATAAATCACTCATTTGTTTGTAGTGTGTGGTGACCTATGTTCCTGGAAAGGAGGGTCCTAGTAATTAAGGCCCATAGACCAACACATTACTTGGGCCTCTGCTGCTGGTAAATGGAAGATGTGCTGTTGTTATTCTATGAAGCAACTGAAGCATCTACAGGATGATTTGTTAAGGGTAGGAGCTAGCTCTGGGGTGCAGGTGGGCTGCATTCCCTGGTAGGTGCTGTCAGGTCCTGAAATTTTATTTTCTGTAGGGTAATTAAGTTTTTAATTTCCCACAAGACCAATAATTGAGTTCTGTTAATGTGAAATTTTAGGTAATTAAAAGAACAGAGAAATTTTGAGGAAGTCTCCCCATTTCTTATACAAAAATTTATATTTGTCATAGTTGGTGAAGTGGAAAACTTTCAGAAATTGTGTTGTGAAATGTGAACTGCTCATTGAAGTTACCTCAGAGACCCACGCTGTCAATTTAGGCAACATTCAGTTGCTCACAAACCTAAAAGTAACTATCGTCTCATGGGTATCTCAATTTTTCTTTTTTATTATGGAATGATCTCAACATGTGATTTGCTGATTATGCCTGTGGGAGAGATCTTTGGTAATTTCAGAAGGCAAAAGGTCATCTATCAAAGGTATAATTGTCAGAAAGAATGGGAAATTTAGTGATGCTCAGCATCTCATTCTTTCATTTTCAACACCATTCCTACCAAAGTACATCTAAGCTCCATATTTGAACTTACTCATCAGGCCTTTCATTTCAAATCCAATACAATGTTTTCAGTGCCAACATTTTGGATATTTGAAGAATACTTAAAATACAACCTCACTTGTGGTTATTGCAGTGGTTGGCAATGAAAGTTTGTACAGTCCTGTAAAGGAGGTCAATTGTAATGGTGACCACCCCTTCTATTTTTGAAATTGTCCTAAATGTATTCAGAAAGAGATAACCATGATTAAGACCAATAAAAAGTGTTCTTATATTGAGGCTCAATGACAAGTTACATCTTGTACTCACTTAGGTGTCAGCTATATCAACTGCTAATGTAAAGTTCATAAAATCAAGTACCGTATTTTCCTGTATATAATCCGCAGCGGCGTATTATCCGCACGGCCGTTTTTCGAGTGAAAGGGAAAAAAGCGTCGCATAATCCGCGGCAATTTTTTCCGGTGAATAGTCTAAAACATATATTGCTGATAATATGGGTGTCACATAAAATAAAAAAGATTCCCAGTAGGATTAAAAATTCAATAAATTATATAGAAAAAAAAAACATTTATTATGAAAAATATCAGTCTAGATACACTTCATCGCAAAGTGCGATAAACTTGAGATGAAAGCACGAGAGCGATAATTTCGAGAAGATTCTTGCAAAACTTATCGATTTTTAGCTTCTAATATCTTTTAAAACGATGTTAGACACATTTAAATTAATATATATTTGCTTCGTTAATATTTAAATGAAAGAAACGGATTATTTACAAATTGCGTATTTTATACAATTTTTCTTTTTTATACCGCGCGTGCTTTGTTGTTCACTTCACATTAACACATTTGATGCCATTTTTTTTATTTGCTTTCGCGATAATTTTTAATTTAAAATCTGCTGTGTAACTTAAAAGTTTTCGCTTCCATATGACGATATACGAATTTGAATATTTTAAAAACGAAACAGCTCATGTCAAGTCAAATTGCATAATGACGTTAGCGAATTTACAACTGTAATAACTTTAATAGGAACCGAATTCGTTTTTAAACGTAATTGAACAAAGCCGATTATAGTTTAAATAACTCAGGTGTATCTTGGTACCACCTGTTATTTATTTTATGAAACATAAAATTGTATTTCTTTCAAAACTTTCTTGTAAGCTTTTCTGATGGAGAATGTTTTTTTTATCAGATTATCCGTGGCGACGTATAATACGCACAATGAAATTCGGAACTTTTTTAACACATAATCCGCGGATTATATACAGGAAAATACGGTAGTATGCAGCCTGATTGTTTTTCTCTTCGCTTATAAAATTACTCTATTTACTTTACAAAAACCAAATTCCTCAATATCAAAAACACTTGATAAGAAATTGCCATCATCAAGGTCTAATACCATGCTTTAAAATTAAAAATGCTAAGGAAGGCTCACATGTCTTCAATCTCAACCTGCAAACCTTTCTGCTATTGGAGACTGTTGGAATAGCCCTTCACCCCTCAGATACATCATTTGAGGAACCAAAAAGTATTTTGGCACTCAGCTCCGAAAAAGGATTTTTCTTTTTCATAATCTCCCTTGTTTCTTGGAATTGTAGTGGTTTACATTCTTATCTAAATAACATAAAATTTGTCTTTTTGACTTATAATCTCGATGCATGGCAATTCAGGAAACATTCCTGAAAATAACTAATAGCATTTCCATGAATGGATTTAATTGCTTTCAAAAAGATTTGGTGATGATGGTGCAGTGTGTAGTGGTGTTTGCTTATTTATATCAAATAGTTTTTCCAGCACTACTCATCCACTCAATACTACCTTACAGGTTGTAGTTGTAAGAATTCACACTTTCTGCTTGATAACATTTTGCATTTGGCACCAGATGTTGTTGTCTGCCAAGAAGAATGTGAATTAGTTGACCAGCTGCTTGCTTCTTTTTGTTATTAAATAACTTTAAAGTCCATTGCTCTTTGTGGGGTATACTAATTCTCATGGTCAGCAGATAAACCAGATAACTGTTTTTGTCTACTCAATATCAATAGAAAAACTTATTGCCATTAACCCTTCACTTGCTTGATCCCACAATTTGTTCTCCTATACTTTTGCTCGTGTTAAATTTATCAATAGGAAATGATCTATGCTCTAGGGATCATTTTCCTCTTGTCATTTCCCAGGCTGGAAATAGTGTGCAATAGTGTTCACCCACATGTGAATGTGGTCATGCAAATTATTTACTTCTTTGGCAGTTAACTGAAACAGTCAAATGTAGTAGATGCATCTATTCTAAAGAATTCTTCTAAGCCACATTGGTATTAAAAACCATGATGGGATGTTGAATTCCAAAACACATACAAAAAAACAGAAGAGTATGTAGGATATTTAGTAAATACCCTTCTGCTGAGAATCTCATTGCTTTTAAGAGAGCAAAAACAATTACTCACATTGATCATCAAAGAAGTTTGGGAATTCTCACCTAGCTATCTTTCTTCAATAACATTTTCAACCTTTCAACGTGCAGTAAGCAGTTATGGCGGAAAGTTAAAGCAGGCAATGATATTTCTTGGGAATTCTCCATCCATATTTTGAATATTGGTGTTGCTGTGTACACTTTTCCAAAATAAGTTACTTTCTATATGAAAGTTAACAGTGATTCAAGATCCAACTCTTAAAGTCCTTCATTTATAAGGACAAGGTTATAGGACACTCCATTTTGCTTACAAGCTTTTTACAATTCATGGACAAGCTTTACTATACAACTATGAATTTTGGATGTTGGAATTGAGAGCATTACAAGGGGTCAATAATACTCATATTTAGAATACCCAAATTATTATTAAAGTCTCATATTTTGGAATCAAATATGGTAAATAAATGTCATTTAATTCCAGAATCTTCAACAAACTTACTTTATTTGTTTAACAGGATCTAAACTGAAAATGTATTCCCAAATATTTGGAGTGAATCCATAGTTATTCTGATCCTGAAATCTGATAAAAATCCTTATTAATTATTGACATATGTCTTTGAAGAGTTTCTTATATAAAACTCAAACATTTGGTCAATGCTTATCTTGTCTGTCTTCGGAAAGTGTATACTTTTAAATCAAGGGGGGGGGGGTTCCAGAAAAGAAGATCCACTCTTGTTAACAAAATATACACTTGTGTGCAAAACTTAAGCAACAGGTGGTTTTTCTGCCATAACTCCATGAGAAATCATCTGAGGGACATGAAGTTCAGACATGAGACACATCATTTTGTACTTAACGGATGACGAAAGCATAGTTGCACAAAAATGAATACAATGCATACAGTATGGAATCAAACAAAAGTAGGCTTTATTGAACTCACAGTATTCCTACACAAGATATCTGTCCAAGAGAAACAATAGCAAACAGATGTTCTTTAATATGGAATATGCCCTCCCCTTACTGCAATGGTTGCTTCGCACCGTCTCCATATACTCAGCCCCAGATTGTCCAGCAGTTCTTGCGGTAAGAGTGCCCATTCCTCAATTGGCATGTTTCAGTTGCTGCGTGTTCCCCGGGGGATGCAATCGTCCAGCAATGCATCTCCCCAAAGCATTATACACATATTCTATGGGACTTAAATCGGGAGTATGCTGGCCAATCCATTCGGGTGATGTCTTAACTTTCTAGTAGCAGCTGAACAGCATGAATCTAATGTGGCCGTGCATTGTCATCCATAAAAATGAAATCTGCTCCCATGGCACCTCGGAACAGATGCATCTGGGGAATGATTACCTCCTGACAATAGCGATCTCCGGTTACAGAACCTCTGTCGAAAATGTGGAGCTCAGTCTGTCTGTTCGGCAAATGCCTCTCCAGACGAGAGTTCCAGGACCACCATAATGGTCTCTTTCCTTTATGTTACTGGAATGAAACCATGTCCCAACCTCTCTCCAAATCATTTGGCATTGAGAATCGCTTGTGGCACTGAAACGACTCTCATCTGGGAAGAGGACACGACTCCATTGATCAGATGTTCTGTTTTTGTGCACTTTGCACCACTCTAAAGGGTGCTGTCAATGGAATGCATCATTCGGGACGGCGGGAGAATGGGCCACCTTTTGAAGACGTCTGACCACAGTAAACCATGACACTTGTTGCTCTGTTGCTGTACACAGTTGCTGAGCAATGACACTTGCTGACTGGTTTCGAGTTTTTTCCCCCTTTTTCTTTGCCTGCAGGATTGGCTTGCATATTTCCCTGATTTAAATCACATAAATCGTTTGTGGGATGCTTTGGGGAAACGCATTGCGGCATGATTGCATCCCCCAGGGAACATGCAGCAATTGAAACAGATGCTGATTGAAGAATGAACACTCTTACCCCAAGAACTGCTGGGCAATCTGGTGCTGAGTATATGGAGACAGTGCAAAACAACCATTGCAGTAAGGGGACGACATATCCCATACTAAAGAACATCTGTTTGCTATTGTATCTCTTGTGTAGGGATACTGTGAGTTCAATAAAGCCCATTTTTGTTTGATTCCATACTGTATGCATTGTATTCATTTTTGTGCAACTATGCTTTCTTCATCCTTAAAGTACAAAACGATGTGTCTCATGTCTGAACTTCATGTCCTTCAGATAATTTCTCATGGAGTTATGGCAGAAAAACCACCTGTTGCTTAAGTTTTGCACACCAGTGTATTTGGAAAGCCAGATTTGCTATGCTTTTTTACTAAGAAACGTTCTAATTACAATTTTGCTCAACATTAAGATGACCACTGTAGGCCTAGGCTCCATGGAGGCTGTTATGCTATTGAGTTAAGTTTATTTCTTTGAAACTATTAAAAATAATGATATTTGCTATTAATTTATGATATTATACTTTATCTTTTGTACATTTCTATTTGATTTATATATGGAAAAAATTTTATAAATCAATATTCTCTTATATTGAATAAATTACTAAGCTCATTCTATAAATCGATTTATATTGTTTTTATTTTTCCCTTGTATTATTTACATTAACTGACATTATTCATTAATTTTGTTTAACATAGCTATGCAATCTGCTCGAAGAAGTCTAATTGAAACTGTAAATGAACTATATGAGCCTTGTTGGATTGGCTTGGATCAGTTTTTAATCAAAACGGAGGTAAGTGTATAGTATTTAATATGCAACTAAAGCTATATTGATTGTGTATTTCGCCAATATCTGTTTGTTGTTTATTACACTGTAATAAATATAACTGCTAAATTTAGAATATATATATATATATATATATATATATATATATATTTCTATAAGATATAATATTAGTTTTAGAATTTAATAAATCTAGCCTTTTTTCTTTGTTAAATAATATGAAACACTAGTTTCCTAAGCTCTGTTATGCACATTAATTTCATTGTATTAAAAATTTCAAGCTTTGAAATACATGATATGTATTGATATCAGTGAAAAATCTTTTGGCAAATTAAAAAAAAATGTATAGCTTTTCTTTAATCATAAAATAATTCTGTAAATTAAACTGATATAAGAAAAATAAGTCAAAAACAAGTTCTGCATAATAAATTTATTATGCAGAACGTTTGTAATTTTGATACACATACTTTTGAAAACAACAAAAACATCTAATGGTATGTTAACTCTCATATGAAAGAGCCACCTATAATAAGACATCCAAAATCTCCTAACAATGTTGAGAGATTTTATTTAAATACGGGTGCTTTAAGTGGGGCAAATCTGAAGTTTAAAGGAATCTCCTTTAAAAATCCTTGAGAAAAGTTGAAAATTATTTCTCTATCAATTTTAGTGTTTGGTTTTAAGGTACATACTTTCTTTTTTATTTTTTTATATGAATTAAACTTTTGAATTAAATGAGCTTCTTAAACTGTTAGATTTTATAAATATTTTCCTTCATGCTTTGCAGTTATGCATACTATTTTGAATACAAAAGTGAGAAATTCTGAGAAAAACAGTTAACACAAACTTTAAAATATATATTTATAAAATTTGTATGTATAGTTATATTTGTTTTATAAGAAATTTGATTAGTCTATAATTGTCAAAGATGCCAGCAAAATGGTTAGTGTTCCAGCCTTCTATTCAGTAGTAGATGTGAATTCCACTTCAACCATGGATGTTTGCAGTGGTTTGAAACCCCATTTACAATGTGTTCCAGTCTAACTAACCAAAATGACTGTTGAATAACAAAAATTCTTATTGAGTCTACTATATGATGAATGAAAAATAGAAATTTGTAAAACAAGAATTTATGTATGAAAGGTGATTATGCTACAAATAAACATTGTTAAAAATGTTTCTTGCATTTTCAAATTATTAAATTGAGTGTACTAAAATTGGTTTTAATCATAACTTCAATGTAGTTATTTCAAAATGTTCAAGAAAATTATCTCTGAAATACAACTCATTTAAATATCAATGCTTTTCTTTGTGATCTTGATATAAAATCCTGTAATATATTTTAATGTTAAAATTAACCATTGAAAATTTAATAATTATGTAAAAATAAATTAAAATGAATGTACATGCAGTTATATAGGTAAAATTTAAAATTTACTCCTATCAAATGTATTAAAAATGGAAAAAAAGGGCTTACATAATCTTGTTTTTGTGTTCTATAATATAAGAAGCATATATAAACATAATTAACAAATGCTGTTCAATCCTTTTGTTTCTTGTAATAAATGTAACCTATATATTTAAATGTAAGGAATAGTGTATTGTTGAATCTGCTAACTCTTTTGAGTAATCTTTGAAGTTTTCATAGAAATTAATTAGGCTCAGGTGGTAGCTGAATGGCCACACCTTGTTTCTTGATTATTAGTTTGTAAGCTTGGCTGCTGCCATAAGTGGGGATATTTGTAATAGTTCTGAGTAAACTTCAAACTTTTGGTTTTTAACTCTCATGTTTAAAAAGTGACTGTAGAAGGATTTATTAACTTAAACTGAATAAATTTTAGATATGCTACTGAAAACTGTAAAGAAATTTCATACTTTTCTATCATGGTGATTTGTTTTTAATATGAATATTTTTTATGAATTTTAGGTTTTAAATAAAAATTTTGATGATTTTTGTGAAAAAATTAATGATGATCTACTGTCTCCTGTCACAACTTATTTGTGCCAGTTTCCTGACTATACAGTGAGTACTAAATTTAAATCATTGTTTAATAAATTTTCTGTGAATCGTGTTTATTTACCATTGAGTTATTATTTTGAAATATTTAAAAATAGATAACTTCCATTGTCTTTACAAATAAATTTTGCATTGTGTAAATTTTATTTTTTATTTACTTTTGCTTTCTGGCAAAATGTTTTTTGTTAACTTGTTTTTCTTTTACATTTTAGAACAAAATATCTAAGCGAAATCGGAAGCTTCTGGATTATGATAATTGTCGTCATAATTTGCAAAACCTTGAAACTATGAAAAAGCGTGAAGAAGCAAAAATTTTGAAGGTTATTGTTGTTTAATTATTTACTTCAACTTTAAATGTTGTATTTCATGTTTTAAATATAAATTTTCTTTATTTTTAAATTGGAGTAATATTTCATGTTCATGTTGTAAA
Organism: Latrodectus geometricus; assembly: GCA_026290005.1. Taxonomy (NCBI): domain Eukaryota; kingdom Metazoa; phylum Arthropoda; class Arachnida; order Araneae; family Theridiidae; genus Latrodectus; species Latrodectus geometricus. Next base: position 1,379,836 of record JAPDSC010036855.1, read on the forward strand.
TTTCTAAGTCTAGGATTCACTGTATTCTAGGTGCTAGAATTTGTTTTTCAGAATGAAAATTCCAGAATTTGATTCCATCTTCTGTTGAAAAACAGGAGATAAATGTTGTGTTAAATCATAGTAAATAACCTAATGTCAAACCCTATTGTAAGGCTTTTGAGCATTCATAGTTTTTACTTTCTGCAGGGCTCGGAGTTGTCCTAATATTCCTTAAATTCCTGATTTTTTAAAAAACGTCATGAAATGTCCTTATTTTGCGAAATAAATCCTGGAATTCCTTAATTTTTTATTATATTGCTTTGAAAATTTAATTTTAATTAATATGTTTATATTTTTAAGTAAATTTTTCTTCCAGTGGAATATATTTTTTTCTTTCAACTGCTTTCTATGCTAAAAGAAAGAGAAATTCTTTTCCCCTTTTTTGTTCTCTTTCAAACAAGAAATAGGGTTGCCAAACATTCGTCTCCGCCAATTTTCGGCCATTGGTCACGAATGTGTGACACAAAAAAAATTTAGGTTTGGGTTAACCATTAAATTCTAATTTCTGCCATTACAGTCAAAAGATTCTATTTTTAGTATTTATACAGCTATTTATTATTATGGCAAAATTGTGAGAATTCTTTGCCTATGTTTATGCACATGCGTGAAATACATAACACACCATTTTGAACGATTTTGATGGGTGTTTTGAAGAACATTTCTTAGCAAGTTTAGAATTTTTTGAAAACAATTTTATTTTTAAAATGCCAAGGTGATTGAAACTGCAAGATGGGAAAAAATGCCTAATTAAGACATGGTGCTGAAATGTTGATGATGTTCATTCTGCGGAGTGCTTCGTATGCAAAAGCAAATTCAGTGTTTTAAATATGAGTTTCAGACAAGTGTTTGCTCATGCAGATAGATTAAAACACAAAAATTACTATCAAGTCATCAACTTCATCTGAATTCTTGACATCAACTGTGGTAATGAATAACAAATCAGAGCTTCCCAAAACAACATCAGAGAAAATCATTAAAGCTGAAACCATTTTAGTTTTGGTGGCAATAAAAAATAATTACTCTTCATCTTTGAAAGATTTAGCTAATATTTATGGAGAAATTTTTGATGATTCCTCCATAGCCAAAAATCTTAAATTATTTGACAAAAAAAGTCAGATAAATGATTTATTTTGCACTAGCTCTGTATTTCAAAACTCTTTTGTTTCGGGATATCGGCATTTCATATTTTGTTTTACATTTTTGATGAAACTACTACAAAATAACAAAACAGTTGGATATTTACATCTCATATTGGTCTGATAAACAAGGAAAAAATGTCATTTGTTACCACGAATCACAATTTCAGAACATGCTAAAGCCAATAAAATGGTAAAAATTTTATTGAATTTTATTGAAAATAAAGGTTTGAATTTAGAAAAATTAATGCAGTTGTCAATGTTAATGTAATGGATCAAGAGTTAATTTAACAGTTTTAAAGCAAATAAATAGTGAATTGAGTAAGAGCAAAGTTTACCATTACTAATTGATTTGTGTACATGTTGCTTACACATAATCCATGGAGTACTACGTTAGGGTATTAATAAAATTGATTGTATTAGTGATGGGCTTGCTGTAAATATTCATCAATTTTTCAAACTATCTCTTGTAAGAAGGGAAGATCATCACACATTTCTTTCAGCTGGAAATACTGGAAGAAACCTTATCTAGACTCAGTTTCCTTCATCATGTTGAGAGAAGTTGGTTAAATTTGGAGTTAGTTTGTGAGAGCATCGATGAGCAATATAATGTTCTAAAAGAATATTTTATTGTTAAAGTACCTATAGAGTCTAAATATTTTCTTTCTGATACACATCTTTAGATTATAAAACACTTGAAAAACCCTGACTCTGGCAAATCTGCATTTTGTTTCATTTTTTGTAAAACTAATTAACCATATTTACTTCTAATACAAAAAGTCAAACCTTTAGTACATGTGATGTACAGTAAGTTAAATAAACTTGTTCGCTGTATCATGTTTAAATTTTTTAAATCCAGAAGAAATCTTTGAAAAAAAATGGAGTAAATTTACTTTAAATTAATGTTGATTCAGGAAAAAATTGGTTAAACTTAAAAGCAAGATTGAAATAGGTCATGGTGCAACAGCAATACAAAAAAAACTTATGGATAAAACATTTCTACAAAGTGTCAGAAGTTGCTACATAGCAACTTCCAAGCTTTTGCTTAAAAAACTTCCTATAACAAATCCTTTACTCTAAGATTTCCAGTGTTTGTATCCTTATAATTGAAAAAAGGAAGAATCTAGGGGCTCATTTAGAAGATTAATTCAACATATTCCTCATGTGAATAAGACTTCTTCAGACTTTGATAAGATGAATGAAGAGTGGATTCTTTACATGTGTGAAGATGCGACTTTGCTTATGAATGATTAAGATAATTACCAAAATATCTGTAAATATTGGAATGCAGTTTTTAATTTAAAAAATGCTGGTGGTTATATAAAATCTTACTCTTTCTAGAGTAATTAAAGCATGTCTATTGTTATTAAATGTAAATTCCCAAACAGAAAGAGGTTTTTGACTAACAATTCTGTTGTAACAAAGGAGAGAGCTTCTTTATTGGAATTAATAGTTCAAAGTGTACTCATTTGTCATGATGTTACTGGAATGCATGGCAATTCTGTTTCCATCATTCCATATACCAAAGAAATGATGCATTATTTTCAGAAATCTCATGCAGAATATGCATCATATATACAAAAATCAAAAGATGCAACACAATTAGAGAAGAAGAGGAAGGCATAAAAGGGGTACTTGTGAAAAAAAAGTTTAAAAAATCCCACTTGTTAGAAATATTAATGAACTTGAGAAAGAAAAGAAAAATTTGCTTGATAATAAGTGTGCAACTCAAAAACTTTTGGATGATGCAAAGAAAAAAATAGCATGTGCTATTAGTGATGATAATGAGTGATGTGAAAGTTGGACAAATGGTGCTATCTGTTGCTAATGCAGAGACTGCATCTGTGAATGATTAGTTGAAAAAGAGCATTATTAAATTATCGGAATTAAATGCTAATGCATCCAGTTCAAAATGAACATTATTTGTTATACATATAAATTTACTGTAATATAAAGCATTTATCATGTAACTTATTAATTTTTAGAAAATGTTCAGTATAAAAAGTTTAAATTTCTGTATCATTTTTCATATTTTTGTATTAAAAATTAACAACTCAGAATTAATTGAATAGTAACTCCTTTCTAAAATGTGTTTCATTCATAATACAGAAATTAGTATGTAAAAGTAACATTGGTTTTATTTAATTATTGACATATGTCCTGATATTTCTTAAAAATATTGTCCTGAAAAAAAAATTTCAGTACTCCTACCACTGTTTCTGCGAAACAAGTTACAAATGGGCCTACGTTCACATATCCCGAATTAGAAAACTTAAAAAAAGAAGCAAAAATACAACATCTTGTTCAACAAAGGATGAGATTAAACTTAGGACATTTTGATCCAAAGAACAGTGGGTTTACTTTAAGTAAACCCGGGTGTCACTATCCCATAGTACCCCAGTGATCTGTCTTCTTCTCTTTCCACCCCTTTAGCTTTCTCTTCCTTTTTTTCTTCATTAAGGTTGCCTCTGATGAGGTTGAGGACTCCCCTTTAGCAGCTGTTGCTGCTCTGTTGCTATTAACTTCTCTTGGGGACTAAATCAACTATGCGTTTCCCATGCTTGGAGACCATTGTCCCTGGAAAAAAGAGTCCTGGTTATTGAGGCCTCCAGAGATCAACACATTACTTTGGCCTATGCTTCAGGTAAACAGGAGATGTGTTGTGGTCCTCAGCACATCAATTGGCTTTATGAATCAAGCAATCGCTAGATCTGCTGGATGACTCATTAAGGGTGGAGTCTATCACAGGGATGTATTGTCAGCATATAGGACTTGGCTAGCATTGGTGCAGCTAGTCTGCTTCTCTTGTTGGACTCAATGGTGGGTGGTGCGGTCAGGTCCCGAATTTTTAAATTATAGTAATGGAGAATAAAAATTCTACTTTTCTCCCATGGGAGCTACAAATTGAAAATTTAAAACCTAAATTTTTTGTAGTCAAAAGAAAGGAGGGTAATTTTATACCAGTATCCCCTTTCTTAATATTGAAACGAACATCGGGAATACTTGGGGAAGTTAAAAAAGTTTAGAAGATCCGCTCAGGTGGCTTGCTTGTAGAAACTGCTCAAGCAGCGCAGTAGTTGGCCATGATAGTACGAACTGCAATGCAAAGGAGGTATGTGTCAACTGTCATGGGGACCATCCCTCCTATGTCCTCAGTATTTACTGGAAAAAGAGATCATTACAATAAAGGTGCAACAAAAAATTTCATATCCTGAGACAAGAAAATTAGTCATTTCACGTACTCCTCAATCTGGAGTCAATAATACTGCTGCTGCCGCCAGAAATGTCACTAAATCGAGCTGCACTCAAACTGAATATTTATTAGTTTCTCCACTGAATTCAACTATTAGTAATAACTATTTGAGAAGGCAAAATATAAAAAATCTCCTGCGTTTTCTAAAAAAGCTCCTTTTGTGCTAAATCAAAAGTGGAGAAAGCTTTCATATTAAAAATTTTAAAAGAATTAATAAAATCAACTATTTCTGTCCGTAATGCTTTCTCTTGCTTGGATACCCCAGCGTCCAAGTGAGGGGGTGTCCTTGTATCCCTGAGATGACGATATATCATTCAAGGATTCTATAGAAGACCCGCCTTCCAGCTCTGGGAAAGGAACTTTACAATTTAAAAAATAACCTCCTTTGTTTCTTAGAACTGCCATGGTTTGCATTCACATCTTGATGACATTAAGTCTTTAATTTCAGCACATAATCCCGCATGTTTGGCACTTCACGAAACATTCTTGCAGTCCACACATAACATTAACATGCTTGGATTTAATTCCTTTAGAAATGACTTGGGTGACAATGGTGCAGTGTCTGGTGGTGTGTGTGTGTACTAACATCCAGTAGCTTCACCAGAACTATCCTTCCCTTAAACACTACACAACAGGCTGTGACTGTAAGAATTCATACAACATGTTTGATTACAGTCTGTAGTTTGTATTTGCCACCACATGATGTCATCCGCAAACAGGAACTCTACACATTAGTGGATCAGCTGTCTAAACCATTTTTGTTGCTAGGTGGGAAAGTAATGGTACAAATTTTTGTGCTTGTCATATAGAACAGTTTAAAACCAATAACTCTATCTGATTAATACCCTGAGGAAAAACTTATTTCTAACCAATCATTTCCCACTTGTCATCTCCCAAACTGGCAGTAGTAGCGTGCCGCAATGTGTACCTACTTACATGTACAGTCGGGCAGATTCGACATTGTTTACACAGTTGACAATGCAATGGTTATGATCTGAAGTATAAATGCAGCCGTTCAAAGGGTCACCAAAACAATTATATGTGCAGCTGATATTACAAATCCTAAAAGTTCTTCCAAAATATACAGGCGTTGCAAACCTTAATGAAATGAAGAATTTCAAATTACTTACAAGAAATAAAGGAAGTTAAGGGGGTTATTTCAGAGGTACCCTATAGCAGAAAATCTTATTGCCTGTAAGAGCAAAACCATTAGCTCTCAGAACTCGTCGTAGAAGTAAGAAGGAATTCTGGTCTTGCTGTGAATCTTCAATAATTCTTTCATATCCTGTAAGCAGTTGTAGAGAAGAGTAAAAGCAGCACATGGAATTTATAAGGAATTTTCCATTCCTATATTAAAAACCGCAGCTGTTGTACATTTTTCTCCTAGGGAAATACCCAACATCTTTGGTGAAAGTTTTGCTAGTGTCTCAAGCACTGACTCTTATAGTCCTTCGTTTTTAAGGACCAAGAGTCATGCTGAGTGAACTCCAATTCGTATCAACCGTGGACAAGCCTTACCCTACAACTGCAAGTTTCGGATGTTATAATTGAAGAAAGCTTTAAGCAGGCCAAAAATACCAATCTGGGACCTGATGGAATGAGCTATTACATGTTTCATCATTTTAGTCCAGATTCCCTATCAAACTTATTGCTTTTGTTCAATATGATCTGGACTGAAAATGAATTTCCATCTCCTTGGAATGAACCAACAGTGATTCAGATTCTAAAGCCTGGTCAGGATCCTTTGGAACCTTCACATTATCAACCAATTACTCTGACAAATTACCTTTGTAAGACTCTCGAACGTATAGTCAACACCCGACTTGTTAAAAAAAAATGTATTCATATCAATCTTAGTGGCTTCCTAAAATAATATGTAATGTTATCAAGAGGAAGATTCACTCTTGATAACATTACATATTTGGGGACCCAAAATTGCAACGCTTTTGTGCAAAGGAACCATTTAGTCGCCATTTTCTTTGACATCGAGAAGGCATATGACCGTACTTGGCAATATGGAATTCTTCGTTCATTTTATAATTTTGTCTCTCAATATTCCTACAAAACTTTCTACGCTCCCATATTTTTAAAGTACGTATTGGAAAATCTACATCCAATATGAGGGTGTACCTCAAGGTTCCATTTTAGGTGTTACACTTTTTAACTTATACATAAATAGCATCCTTCATCACTTTTCATCTTCTGTTAATGGCACTATATATTAAGTGTCTTATTAAATTACTCACTTAAATTTACTATAGTGTGCATAGATAAACAATGACAGCAGTTGACGCTTAATAAAATCCCAGGTTCATATTAATTAATAAAGTTTATTACAAAGATTAATTCAGAATGACATAAACAACATGGCCAGGCTTAATTCCGAGTTGACCTCTTAACTATTAACACATTGACTGCTTATCATGCGCTAGCGCGTAGCGTGGCGATATTGCTGAAGAGCCAATCACGCGCCAGCGCGTGATGTGTGGTAATATCTTAGGAGCCAGTCACGTGCTGGTGCGGAATCCATTTTTGATTGTTTATTCTCTAATTTATCTGGCAATGCTTGTAGGGTATTTCTGCTGGTACTGGCATGGAGATATGATTAGAAACTATCTGTAAATATTTAATTTACAGATATAAAATAATATTTCATTAATTATTTTAAATGATGTTTCCAATTATTAGTATGTTGGCTTCTGGCTACAATCTACTTTGATGTCAAGGCATTAACTATCAACCCCATCTCTAGAGACTGGCAGTCAATGTGTTAATAACATTTTGATATACTTATTACTGAAACAGAAAATTGTATTTTAAAAATGAAATTAAAGGTTGCTTACAATGTTTGACTGTATTACACGAATGAAACTCTCGAATTACTTACGATGGCATCTGGAGACTCATGGGTAGCCCACATGGGATGATGTTAGGCTTCATACTGGACCAGACAACCAGGTAACCTAGGGTTACTTACAGGACTTTTATGAAAATAATCATTCAGGCAATTTGTACCGCCTCGTGTTCAGTTTTCTAGAAATCGGCAATACTATCACCGCTCTTGTGGAAATTATCATTTATCCTCGTTCCCATTTATGCCATGTTCTCTCCCAGCTCAACAGTGATCTCCTCTTGTACCATCCTTTGTGGATCATGAGCATGACGTCTTCGTGATGGTCGTCAGGATTCTCTCCACAGGCAACTCGTGGCATAACCTCCGACAGGCTTCCTTCTTGCTGCAGCCCAAAAACCGGTTCCTGGCTATTCCCTTGTTTCACTTCATCATGCATTCTTCCCATGAAAAATTATCCAGCACCCCCTCACAAATAGTTCTAATTGCCAACTATAATAAAAATTAATTTGTATCCATTTGTGGTTAGCATGCGGATGGGGATGACCTGCAAATATCTTGCCAAGAATCATACATGAGAGACAACTACAAACATCTGTTAATAAAATATCTGCATGATGTGCAGGGAATGGCTTTACATGATCTCCTGCAAGAGCTGCTGTTTCCATTTTCACAATAATGCTATTATCCATATGAACAACACTACAATTCCTATGGTCAATGAGATAAAATTTCTAGGTGTAATATTTGACCAAAAGTTGACCTTTCTTCTGCATATTTTACATTTGCGGAAGAAGTGGGAGCAATCACTTAATATTCTCAAGATATCAAATACATCTTGGGGCGCTGATCGCTTGTCACTCCTTCGAATCTTTCAATCGCTTATTTTGTCTCGTATTGACTACCGAAGTATTGTGTATGGTTCTGCTAGGTCTTCTGTTTTACGCAATTTGGGCATTGTCCATCACTCTGCTTTGAGAAAATGTTCAGGGGCATTTCGCACATCTCCCATCCACAGTTTTTATGCCATTTTGAATAATTGCCTTTGGACCTGAGACGAATGCAGTTGTCTCTCAATTATTATGCTAGTGTTATGTCTGACATAAAACGTCCTTTACTTTTTTTGGCTTATACCCCTCCATTGAAGATATTATATGATGCTCAACTATACAGCATCCAACCTTTTCTTACTAAATTTCAACTTTTTTTGACAGACTTGTATGGTGTCCGTTTTATTAAAACGGATTTACATTCACATCCACCCTGGTATGAATCACAGGTAACTATTATTAATCTAATTGTGCTCAATGTAGAAAATCGGACATAACTTCAACGGTTTTCAACAGCTTTATCTATCCCATCACTGTCAGTATTCATCTTACACACCTGTATTCACAGATGGATTTAAAACTGCTGGACATGTTGGTTGTAGCATATTTTATGTTAATACCAGTTATGGTTAGAGCCTCCATACGTCCTGTTCCATCTTTACTGCTGAAGCTAGGGCCATTCATCAAGCCCTTCAACTTGTGAATACAGAAAGGTTTTATAAAATCTGCATGTATACTGACAGTTTGAGTGTTTTAGAAGCGTTGAGAAACTCTAATCATCATGTTGTGTCCAAGATTTTCAGAGCATTGGATTCCCTTACTTGCAAGGGTTATGAAATCATTTTCTGTTGGATCCCAGGTCATGTAGGTCCAGAAGGAAATGCTAAAGCTGCATCGTCTTTACTTCATTCATCTGTCCTCCTTTTCGATGTAAGAGGGGTTGTAAAAAAATATGTTTATTCTCTCTATTAAGAGTTCTGGAGTATACAGGTCTCCAATAAATTACATGCCATCTTTCCATACCTCATTCCATCTCCAGTTTTACTGTTATGAAGAGAAGATGTCAAATTAACTTGCCTTCATATTAGACACACATTTTACTCATAGGCATTTATTTCTTAGTGAGTTGAATCCATGGTGTGAGACATGTGATGAACCATATACTGTTTTCCGTATCTTAATTTCTTCCCCTGATTTTAACGTTTACTGTTTTAAATTTTTTACAATTGACCTTTTAATCAAGTATGGTTTAGTGGGGGAGTCACCCCACTGAAACCGTATGCCTTTTTAAGGGAAATCGGTTTCCTTCAGTTTATTTAAATTTTATGAATTTTATTTATACTTTCATTTTTCTTATACTTATTTAGATTTTAAATAAAATATATACATTTATTTTTGTATTTTAAAAGTTTTAATGTTCAGTATGGGTTTTGTCTAAAAGTTGTAAATTCTTTTTGAAATAAAAATTTAATTTTTGACGCAGCTTGTCCTTTTTGGATTTTGCACTACAAAATACAACCAACCAACAAACCTTAGCACTAGTTACATAGTGAGTCCTGAAAATGGCTGTTGCTCTCCTGATTTCTTCATGCATGTCTGTCAGACAGTAAGACAGTACTTTGAGTTTTCTCCATTGCCTCATGAATTCAGCCCACTGTCTTAAAAGTCATAAGAATTATTTCTATTCAACCAATTATTGTTTAGCGAATCTCAAATCACTATGCTTATTTAACTTAAAACTTCTAGAGGTTACCTTAAGTGGCAATTAGAGGTTACCTTAAGTGTGTATACACTTTTTGGATTAATGTTAACTCTTAATTGAACTTTTCTAAATTGCTTGTTGTTTTTCCTCAAATTTTCATCTCTAAATATTGAAGCATAAGAGATTAAAAGCAAATTCCATTTATTAGAATTTACTTTTTATGTTACTAATTTCATAAGTATACCAGTTCATACTAATTTCATAAGTATAGCATCTGATTTTATAAGTTTTTCAGATTTATATAAAGTATACAAAATGTGCTTTTTTTATTGAATTTTTCAATTAATGATGCCGAGTTATTTTGTTAGTAAGTGAATGAAATCATAACTACAAACTCTTTTTGTTTCTCTGTTAAATGTTATACAGATCAACATTGTCATGCATTTTTTTTTTTGGACTTTAAAGTTTCAACCAATGAAAATTAAAGTCTCTCTAATATATTAGGAGTATTTTATTTTAGGGGAATATTTTATTTTGAAAAATGTATTATTGTTCAAAAGACAAATGCAATAAAATAAAGCAGTTTTCAAAGTATTTTAGTTTGTGTAATAGATTGATAATCAATTTGTTCAAGGGGAATCCAAAGAGTGACTTTGAGGACAGCCCTTTCTGATTTTGTTTACCTTTTTCCAGTGACCACATGTAGAAACACAAAATGTTTAAGCTTCTCAAAACTATAGGTTTGACCTTCCTTATGTGTATATATTTATCCATTTTAGTTTCATTTTTTAGTGTGTGTGTGAGTGTGTGAGTGAGTGAGTGAGTGAGTGAGAGAGAGAGAGAGAGAGAGAGAGAGAGAGAGAGAGAGAATGGTATAGAATTTCATTGCAGTTCTATATAAAACTTTGCAGGGCTGAGTAACTAAACAAAATTTCATTTTCCACTTTAAAAAGTTTTACTATAAAGAAGATACTTTTATGATTAAAAGAATTACATTTTTACTGTTATAATTTTGTGTTTTTCATGTTGTATTAATTCATTAAAATATATTAATTACTCTTGTTATTATTTATTTCCTATACTCTAAAAATTTATTCTACTGTATGTAAATGATTTGGATCATTTGCTACCCTCAAAGGAAATACATAATTGAATATTTGTTATTTTGAAACTTATAGTTTAATATTTTTATTTGTAGACAATAATCAATTTTTTGCATATATTTTAGCTATATTATGTGTTTTTTAACTTTTGACATTTTTTCTTCAGAAAAAGATAGCGTTATATTTTGATTAAAAAATTAATATGCTAATTTTTTTATATAAAACTACTCAACAATGTGTTTGAAAGTTAACGAGAAAAAATCATAGGAGAATTTACATATGATATATCTAACCATTCCACAAACATTGGTGTAGTCTAATAATTTTTACTTAGGTTTTTTTGCAAAAATGTATTCCTTTCTGACATTTTAAACAATGCTTATTACTCACCTCTTAGAAAATATTTCTAAAGATAATTTTTAAACATATAAATTCTTCCTATTTATAATTTAAATATTTATATTGTATAATACTAATTTATAAGTAAAGGAAGTTTTATAATGAAAAGGCACATACATTATTTTTAATAATTTCATGTTTTATTAATTAGAAATCATTATTAGAGAATATTAATAAGTAATATAAAAGATAAATGTGCTAATAGATTGTGTTAGATATCCTATTGTTGCATTAATAATTGTAAGAATATTTTTAATAAATTTTTACTATTAAAAACTTTTAAAAGAAGTTTCAGTAAAAATTCAAAATGAACAAATATTTTGAAGTTTTCCACTAGTTCATTTTGGATTTTGTTTTGATTTTCATATTATGTAAATTTATGTAGACTTTTTCAATTATTAATATAAAGCTTCTGTTTGTATAGGCAAAAGAACAGCTTGAGGAAGCCCGAAATCATTTTGAAGTCATTAATACTGAATTGCATAATGAGCTACCAGCTTTATACGATAGGTAAATATTTTGTTTTTAAAATGTAATTTTTATAGTTTCATTACATTAGCATATAATATTTTTATCTGTGTATAAGTAATTAAGAATTACAGAGTAATACAAAAATAAAACAAATAAAAGTAAAATTCACTGAAAGAAAAGAGAATTTTATCAAACATTGTAAAAATCAATCACCTTGTTTAATATTATCATTAAAGTGTATTTTGAAACTTAACTTTTGGGGAAAATTTATGTATTCCCAAAATTCTTATAAATTTTCTTTTTGTATTAATTATGTATCATCTTAAAGTATCCACTACTAATTTCAATGGTGTTTCTTTACAACACACAATTCCTTATCTTTGCTGGGCGAGTAGCTGAATAATTAGTGCTCTAGTCTTCAATTCAAGAATTTGTGATTTCAGTTCCACTGTAAACTGTAGGTCCTGGTTTTAATTACCCCTCATACAAAAAATTATCATTTAGTAATCAACAAATAAAATATTAGCTTTTTTGACAAAATTTTAAGATTGGATCAGTTATTGTAAATATTAGAATTTTTTAATTTTATACTGTATGTTAAAAAAATAGTTGTAAGTTTAAAGGAAAAAACTCTAGTAATCTTCTTAAGCTTCATTTTTCCTTAACAGTGAAAAACAATTAATCATTTATATGTAAACTCAGCTAACACATATTTTCTGCAATTAGTCGTAGCTACTGCATGCCTAGTCTGTTTTATGCTAGCCATAGCAATCCACTCATGTTTGTTTAATGTCCCAGCTTCAACTATTACAGCTATAAGTAAATAGTGGCCAAAATCTATTGCACAGCTTCTGAATGATAAGTGATGAGCCAACAAATTCTGCTCATTGTGACAAAATTTTGAGAGAATTAGTTTTTATTGCTATTAAATTTTACTGGCGAAAATGATTGTTTACTGTTATTTAAATAGTGCCAATGTCTCAATAACTATACCTGCTTCCTGTAATATCAGCAAAGTGAAGCATCATTTGCTGTGGGTAGTGATTGGGTGGGTGAACACATTATTCCTCACTGTATTTCTGCTCCATGGTATGAGGACATGTTTACATTTATATGACATCCAACGTCTGACTGGTGCGGTGTAAATATTGCATGAAGTTTGTCAGTTCAGGTGTGACCTCGTTACCTGACCATGGTTCAAACTTACTACTTGCTTTGATATAAGTTACTATCCAAACCTGTTAACTTTAAGGTAAAATCCAGGGCTTGCCTGCACAATTTTGTATATATGTGGCATAAACAAATTTTGCAGATAAGCTGTTCTTTTTACAACTAGAAACTATTTTTCTGCAAAAAACAGATTTTCACTCTATTCATTGTTTTGCGTGGCAGTGTGATTTCAAAGATTGCCAAGTGCTTATGTTAGCCATTAATATGAAATTTTGAAGATTGGAAAACATAGAAACAGTGTTGTTTCAGTGAATCATAGGAATTTTAATATAAGTACATGTTTATTTTTCTTAATGCATTTATTAGAATCAAGTGTTAATCAAGAATGATACATTTATAATATGTTGAAATTATTAAACTCCTTTCAAGCAAAATTTCAATAACTTAATGTTAACACTAGAATAAGTGCTTCATCAATATGTTAGGAATATAAAATATTTATATCTAGTTCAGAAACATTTTTTCATTCCATTTTAGGGGTAAGCTAATTTTTATAATATAAATTTTAGAACGCTTAATTTTTTTTATATAAAAATCAATTGTTACAAGCCAATCCTAATAGATTTTTTTAAGACACAAACTTACGCAGTGAATTAGAGTCTAAAAACATTTTTATGAATATATTAAAATGTTTACTTACAATAACTTTAATATGAGATCTTTTAATTTCTGTTTATGATTACAAAACTCTTTAAGAATTCCTGGTGAACCTGGAATTGCTTTTGTTTCTAAAATACTTTATTTACAAGTATTATTTTTTGTTATTAAACTATAGTTATTGTATTTTTTTACAGATATTTGTATCTTATGCATATTTTGTCTTATACCAGTACATAGTTTTTAGATTTTGCATAGACTCCTCTAATATTTGTTATTGTTTTAAATAATGAATTAAATTTATGATGTATTTATGTACTAACTTTTTCAGCTTTTAAAATCTTTGGAATTGCTAACAAAATATTTCTATATTATAGATTAAAATGTTTTGTTTTAGAATTATACATATTTTAAAGTTTATGCAAGAATATCATGAAACATTAATTGGCACTAAGTTGTATAAAATTATATGATTGATGAATTCATTTGTAATTATCTGGAAAAACTTTCATATTAATCAATACTGTAGCATTATTAATATTTAAGTACTTTCACATTAGCCCATTAACAATTTCCGAAAAAAAAAATTCAAATTTTGCAGCTTAATGGGCTTGCTTATATTTCTTTCTCTTTTTCCTTTTTTTAACTTTTATTTTATGTTTCTTATGTTTAACTACATGCAGATTTTAAATTTATGTTTAAAAAATTTAAACATAAATTAAAAATAAAGAATTTATCTATTTCTTTCAATGAAGATGTAAGTTAATTTCTATTTTCCTTTCATATTTAAAAATATTGAAATTTGAAACATTTGGTGACAATTTTTTTGGTAAAAATGGTAGAAAGGCTAACCAGTAAATACTATATTTAATCTTGATTATATATATACACAAACACATATACATATGTATGTATATAAAGCAAAGTGCTTACTGCTTTACAGATTTGTCTACAGATATTTTGAAGTATTTGTGATGACAACATGGTGTCTTTGTTAATTTATTGTAGGTTTTATTTTAAAATAGTTTTAATTAATTTCTTTGATAAATTAAATAATGTTTTTTATCTATTGAAATTTTAAGAATTGAAATATAAGGTGATGGAATTGTTAACATAGAGATCATTGATGGAAATTATTAACATGAATTTAAATTAAATAAACTGACATGTGAAATATAAAAGTAGAAATATTAAGCTATTAGAAGTAGTCAGAAAAATCATCTGATTTAATTTCAGAGTTAACTCTGGTCATAATAGTCGCTATAGAATTTCAAAATAATTATAAATTCCCTTTAATGTATATTGCATTAGCAAATTGCATGAATATTTTACTGATTGAATTTATTCAATGTAATTATTAAAATTTTAGAAATTCAAAGATTTAGTTACAATAATTGTGATATTAAACAGTACATTCATTTGTTTTTGTACTTTTAAAGTATCTCTATCTAATTTTCATTTTCTACATTTGTTGGGTGAGATTATCAAAATACACCTAACAAGTGGTTTGCTTGTTTTTTGCACCCTCTAGTATGTAGTGTATATATGTGTTTGCTAAAACTTTTTGTTTTCATTTGCCATTGCAATTTGATATAAATTTATGCTATTGAAAACTGGCATATAATTTTCTATATAATTAGTTGATTCTAGGTATTAAAAAAATTTCTAACCCAACCTAGGCTAATCAATCATAGGTTGTCTTGTCTATATATGAATGCAAAAAACCAAAAAGGAAAAAAAAACTGCAGTGTCAACTATCCTTTAATAGTATAGTAATGGATAATATGTCTATAAATGGACAATATGTCTACAATTTGGAACAAATAAATAGACATGTTGTCCATTAATGGTGCCTTCCCTGCACCGATCATTCAGCAGAAGTTGCCAAACCAATTATGCTTATTAAGATGTCCTGTAATCATGGCCTAATAATATACAAAAACTAGTGTCTTTCTGGGCAAAGTTAAATTTTATTTTAAAAAGGATACTTAGCTTTTCCAGGCACAATACTGGAGTTTTTTAGATATTGATGATTTATAACTTCTCTGGGAATATTGTAACATTACAAGTCTGATTCTGTAAGTGAATCAGCTTCTTTTTATTGCCAATGTGTAATGACTCAATGTGAATGATGTTAAAAAAATTAATTGGGAATTAAATTTTTTTCTTAGCAATTTAAATATGATATTCAAGTTTTAAAATATTGTTTAAACTATGTTATAGTCATTAATTGGTCACTAAATATTAATTTCCAAAATCTTTTCAGTGTGCACATTTCAATTATTCCAAATGAAATAAGTTTCCCTTTCCATTTAAGATACTTTTGTACATAAATTAAAGTTAAAAATTTAATTTGAAAATTATTTTGTAGTTATTGAATGTAAAATTGTTCATGTGTTATAAAATTGTTGATAGGATATACTATCTTAATATTGTGGTTACTTTACTAAATATCACTTTACTTTAATCCAATTAAAATAATCCATTTTTTATGAGTAATAAAAAAAGATACAGTGTTAAAAGAATACCATATGGTTAATAAACAGGTCAGGAACTGGATATCTTAAAATTTATTTTGAAGATTCCCTTTACTTTTTTTTTAAAAAAAAATAAGATTATTTGTAAGAAAACATTTAATGTAAGTTTCTCTGAATATTTTAGAATAAAATTTTCCTAGAAAAAAATATGGTAAAAGCTATTGAAAATGTTACAGTGACACAATTTTATTAATTTTATTTCCTTATTTAAACATTTATATATGATAAGTGATACTAGAGGGGGTTTAAAAATATTAGTTCTTCTGTGTGTGTACTAAATATATTTCCATATCATTACGTTAGGATAATTTTTATGCATGTTTTGAAATTGTAAACGATGAGTTACTACATGTAATTAATATTTTTTTTAAACGGAGAAACTGTTGTTTTATCTATTAATGTCTCTTTAGCTCATTTTATTCTATCTTGCAAGCTTTTGTAGGTACTAAAAAGAGAGTTGTAGAGGTTCTAAAAAACTGCACTTAAATTTAAATTGCAGCTCAGTGAAACAAGTTAAGGGTTAATTATTTAATTGCCAATGATATTAGGATTTAAAATATAAATTTAATGCTTTGGATAAAATAAGACAGTTAAAAAATGATAAAATCATCTGTAATCCTTGTTTATATAAATTAAGATACTACTTGATTTTGATAACCCTTTCATCAAAACAATACCAAGATTGTTTCCAAGTTAGAACTACTTGCATATATAATTACTAAGAAGTGTATCAAGCTGTACATACTGTTATTTTGTTATTAACATGTCTTAATAAAAATTAGTTGCTGGCACAATTTTATGTTTCAATCATTGGCTTTTTGATTGTTTTTGTAATTATTCCATATTGTATAGTCTATTTTTAATACAAGAAATGGTTTGATTTTCAGTAAGATGTTTCATTGACATATTTTTGATTTTCATATTTCATTGATAATTTCAAGGGGACTTTTTAAACAATAAAATATCATGTGTTTAACATAAATTGATTACTTTCTATTATGATCATGAAAAGGTAAAATATTTAATTTAAAACATTCTATTTTAAAAGAAAGTCAGGTGCTTAGATTTCTTATATTTTTCCATTAAAATTTCTCTCTTATTTGTCACTCTTTTCAATTAAATGATTTTTTAAAGAAATGTTAATTTTTTTTATATACAATTTACTGTTATTTAGGTTTCTAGTAATCAACTTTCTCTCTTTTCTAAAGAGATAAAATTGAAACCAAGGAAAGAGTTCAATTATATTTTGATTTTAATTTTTTTTAATTTTGTTGTTGATTAACTTTGAATTAAATGAACACTATGTGCACCCACACTCAAGGTAAGAATAAAGCACCTGAACTAACAATCTGATATAGCCAGGTCACTATAACTATTAAAAAGCTCTTTCTTTTTTTTTTTAAGTATAAAACAATTTAAATTTAAAAGAATAGTTTTGTTGCGTTCTTATTCCAACAGATAATATAGCATTTAAATATGCAAAAATAAGTATTATAAATGAAATCTTTTTTCTGATTTCTTTGTCTTTTAAAAAAAACCTTATCAAATAAATTTTTGCTGTCTTGAGTTCTTCGCTTTTTCTTTCTTTCTTCTTTTTTTCCCCCCTAAATATTATTCCTTGCCTTTTATTGCTGAACATAATGATGGTTTTATTTTTGTAATTTAATTAAATCTGTATTTTTTACTGTTACATTTACTTTTTTTTTTAACAAATTTTAGTTCTTTAAATGTTAAGTAATTGAAGACATTTTTATTATTAACAAATCATATCTTGAAAAATTTCTTGTGAAAACTAGCGTTTTTGTTCAATGTTAAGCTCTTGTAAAATTTTAAAAAGGGGTGTGAAAACAATCAGTTCTATAAGCTGACATTATTTGACTTTGTACTATTGTACTTTATACTATTTTTGAAAAGCTGTGTGTAATAGGCCAAGGGGTAGATCAAGGAAGTGGTAGCTTGAAGATGTCTAAACCTCAAAGGTATCCAACTGAAAAATTAAAGTCAGGGGCAAAGCCGCCTGGAGGGATATATTTCGCCAAGTTAGGGCTGTAGTGTCAATAAAGAAGAATTGAACTATGTATATATATGTAGTACTTAATGCTTGTAATGTAATAATGAAAGAAAATATTGGCGAATTCAAGCTAATACTGAAGAGCTCAAGTAATAAAATATTTCTTTTAATCCTTGAAAGTATAATGTGCTTAATAAGAAGCATTAATCACTAAAATTATATGGTAAAGCTGGTACCAATATAATGTATAAATAGAATTTCCTACACATTTACTTAAACATGAAATTTTCATTTTATTTCACTGTAGAAACTATTTTGCTTTTAAAAATCCTTTGAATAAATATGGAGAAAGCAAAAAAAATAATTTATTGCGAAAACAAAAATAAACTTTATATTAAATTTTTTTGTAATTAAAATTTGATTGTGTATTTTAAGTATTTCTGTTATTTTTCTAAATATTGCAAAAAGTAATATAAGATTATTCTTCTGTTGCTTACATTTTAATTTTTATTTTCAATAATTGTTCCCTGAGGCAGGCTGCACATTGAGGCGATAGCAGACGGGCAGCACAAGATCGCGCTGTAAAAACTGCTTCTCCCTATGCTGCGTGCACACATTGTAACAGCATTTATCGTGAGCACGTAAGCATCACTTGAGCTACAATTGTCAACCATTAGTGACTTGAACTATTTTTATCACTTGTCGCTTTACTATCTCCTGCTTCAATTAAATTTACTCATTGATGCAGGAGATAGTAATGCAATCTATCTTCACGAATGAGAGATGATTCTTAATTTAATATCAGCTTCATTAATGCTATTAGGAAATTTCCAATGTTATATGATGTTTTCAGTGAAGATTATTCAAATCGCAACAAAATTGAAAAGGCCTGGGTGCATCTGCAGAAATGAAATATCCTGGTAAGTTTTTTATTCTATATTTTAATTGATTTATAATTTTCTTATATGTATTGTAATGAAAAAATTTTGTCTTTATGAGTAAACTATATATTTTAGAATTTATATTTAGATTATTATTATTATTCAATTCCTACTATTAGTTCACACTATATATGTCTTGTCCAAATTTTCAACTATTTATAAAAAAAAAAATAAAAAAAAAAAAATAATAAAATTTCATCCACTGAAGTTCAAAATTATTTTTTTAAAACTTGTAGTAGATGACACTTGATGTTACTACAGTTTTAAATATTAATGCATTAATTTTAATTAATTTTAGTTTTATATGGTAGAAAAAAATTTTCTTATATGAACTACTTAGTAGGATATAAATTTAGGGAAAATATTATTTACTAGTTACTGCTTAAGCAGCTATACTTTAATGAAAGCTTATGCCAATTATTATTCATAACATAGCAAAGTTCAGTACTAATCTACCATCCCCTTGACTATTTTTGAAAAAAAAATATATAGCCTAAAATATTGAAAATTTTAATTTTTTTTTTCAAAATAATAAGGAAAATCTTTTATTCAGTTTTAAATTCTTAATTATAAGTTAAAAAGTTAGCTCACTAACTTTAAAATTTATAAAATGCTAGTGCAGTCTCTAAGCTTAAACATTTGCTGACATGTTTTTTGTAGAAATAATTCATCAGATAATACATAAATAACTAAATCTATTTTGCTATTTAATATTATGACTCTGTCTTTAGTATATACATATTTATAGGAATTGTAATTATTTAATAACAAGTAAATAAAATAACATTCTTTGACCTAAGTAGGAATTGGCTTTCAAAATTGTTTATATTACTTGTTTTAAATTAAATTATTATTTTTCTATAATTTCCAGTGATATACTTTTAATTATTTTTAATTCTGTACTGATTCATATTGAACTATTTTATTATATTACATGAATACATTTTAATTTACACTTATGTAATGTAAAAATTTTAAATACCCTGCATGATATAGTTTTAAATATCTAGTATAAATATTAAACTTATTTTAAATGTAATACTAAGATATTTCCTGTCATTTTTCAGTCTATGAATTAAAGAAGTGCTGGAAAAACATCTGATGTGCTTTAGGAAGACACAATAGAAAATTACCAGTGACTTTGGGGCTGCAATTAGAAAGCCTTATTATTTGGCAAGTCACTTGGAATTTCTAACTACATACATATAAAGCCCTGAAAGTAAGCATAATTGCATTGTTATTTTATTTATTTTGTTTTGTTTCCTTGTACTTGATAGCTGCCTATATTTTTATAGCATGACATTATACTGTGTAAAACAAATATTTATAGTTCACTATATAGAGGAAATTTTTACTCCTTTAAGAAATCTAATATTCTCCAATCATTATTTAATACATATAATTTAGTTTAGCAGTTTTAAAAAATTAACATGTCCCCGTAAAAAAAATTATTATGATCCAGTTCTCTCTGAAAGTATTAGAGAGTGTGTTAGTTTCTTTTAATATCATATAAAAAGTTAAACATAGTTGTATTTTCACATCAAACTATAAATATGTTGCCTTAGCAAATTTATCTATTTTTTATTCGGAAATTCAAATTTGTTTATTTAACTCTGTAGATAGAATTATGAGAAAAATAATATAAATTTAATGTTTTGTTACTTATACTAATAAGCTGAAAGAATGTGCCATTTGTTATTATAGTACAATGAATATCATATAACATATAATATTCATTGTACTTAATAAGTTAGTTGTGTTTTGAGATAACAACTCCACATGTTAAATTACCTCTTGAAATATAATATTACCTTGCCTATTGAAACATTTTTATCCTTTCTAATATAAGAAAACTTGAAATTATATTTTGTACTTGCAGTATAAGTATCATATTAATTTCACTTTGTGACAAAATATGTTCTTCGGCATACTTTATCCAAACTTCTAACATTTATCAAAGAAAACTTCAATGCAGTAAATTTATTTACTGAGCAAATTGATTCCAAAATAGCTATTATATTTTAAAAGCTATTTTGGAAATTAAGTACATATTTTATTTGCACTTAATTCTACATACATGAATATTGGTAACTCTTATTTCCCCTTTTATGGTAAATCTTAAGAAATACTTCATATCACATGTTTCCTCTATGATAAATAATAATAAATGATTCTTTATATTTTTTCAGACAAACCTGGAATTTTAATTTGCCAGAATTGGAATCTAGTTAATGCTGGGTTTCTCCTGTAGCGGAATATACTCAGTATGATTTCACAGAGCAAGAAACATTGGATTCAAATGAAACCTTGGATTTGTCTTATCCACAGTGCTCGCAGATTTCTTCTGAGGGTGTTACTCTCCAGAGGCAACTTCTCAAAATAAATCTGTGTATCATTTAAAAAGGAAGACAGATTTGGCAGAGACTTCTGAAAGTTATTTTACAGCAAAATCTGCCAAATTAAACTCACCAACAGATGGACTGGAAAAGTTTTCTCCCAATTTGGTGCCGTTAATTAGAAATTTGCCCATTCAAACAAAGGCAGTGCAGAGTAAAATTGCTGCAAATAATAAACGAGTTTTTCGAAGAATAAAATATTTTATTATCATATTGTATTTTTATTTTAAAATCAACTTAAACAAGTCATATACTATAAGAAAATGTTATGTACTTGGTAATTATTGCCTTAAAACAACTTTAAATTTTTTTTATCTCTAAATTAATTTATATATGGATATAGATTTTTATGTTATTTTCGATAAAAAGTTTAAAGTTTAAAAAATTTATTACATAATATTGTATATCATAGCATAACAGATATGGCAACAATTTAAAGGTACTTAAATTCTCGTGCATCAATTAAAATAAAAGAACTATTAATATTAAATTTACAAAGAATATCATTTTAACTGCTTTTTAAATTATTGCATAATATAATATTCCTAAGACTTAGGCCCCTTTAAAAATTCAAAAAACTTTAATTTGCTCAAATTTAATTACAACCTATTTCATGAATATTGAAATAATAATTGACAACTGATAAGTTGGGAATGCAACTAATATCAAATTTATAATATTTTTAATATTGTTAGCATAAGCGCATTTTTGCGACAATTGGTGGTAGATTTAAAATAATATGGAATCAAATGGTTAAAAGCAAAAATCTTAATTGTGTACATTATAAATTAATTGTTTGCTATGGAAAAATATTTTTTTTTTCTTTAAATAAAGGGTCTTTTAGGTTATCCCTAAAAGCAATAGCATTTTCTGGAAGTCTCCTACTACATGCTTCTATTTTATCTCCAAAGTTGTTAAAATATTTTTAACTCTTTCATGCTTAGAGATAAAACTGTGAAGAATGCAGGAAGCTTTAACAATTGAGTCTATTTTGCTTTCAGAGCAATAAATCGGAGAATGGAATATTCTGAACTTGGAGACCATTCTGCCAAATGCACATTCTACTGTTTTACGAGCTATTGACAATCGGAAATTAGAATTTCTTTTATAATCATCAAGATGTCTGCATTGATAAGGCTTCATTAAATTGTTTATTAAAAGAAATGCTTCATCTCCAACAAAATGATAAGATGCTAATACGTTGGTTTCTCCAGACAAGTTTTTAGGTGGCAGAAGATTTAGTTCATTGTTTTTTAGCCATTCTCCAAATC
The DNA here is from genome assembly GCA_026290005.1 of Latrodectus geometricus. NCBI lineage: Eukaryota > Metazoa > Arthropoda > Arachnida > Araneae > Theridiidae > Latrodectus > Latrodectus geometricus. Next base: position 1,402,603 of record JAPDSC010036855.1, read on the forward strand.
TTGAATTGCAAAACACTCCTCTATCACTTTTCTGCCCATATTCACCAACAGAAATAACAGTAAAAAGGCCTTTTGCATCAATCACAGCCCATAGAACAATTCAAAAATATGACAATTAGTTGTAAAATCGGGACCCGCTGTGGTTTGGTCATCAAATTTGAATATGCTTGCCGTCCACACTTCCTACACAGTTTGACATATGCCAATCCTCTAAGAATTCCTGGGAAATTCTGGCACAGCCATGTATACAGGTCTTAAAATCTCCCATAGGGCACAACATGTTTAACTGTCTGTCCAATCATTGTTTCTCCTCTCATAAAATAAAAAGACTCAGCTCTGAGACTGGCACCAACAACTAAATATCTTAAAAAAACATCTTTTTTACAATAATTTCCACTGATATGTATCAAACAATTGAACGCTTATATGTTAATGGTTTGAAATATGCATTTTCTCAATTCTTGGTGTCTATTTGAAAAGGTAAGTTTCGTAAGTGAAATATCATTATCTCTATTTTTAAGATTGTTTAAAGGGGTATAATATTAAACAAGCAGAACAGTCTGAATGTATTCATTGTAAAGTAAATCACCAATATAATATTGCTAACACTCGGAAAATACTAAATGATGAAATAAAAAACAACTATTTAACAACTTGCCATATCTTGAGATTTACATACTACAAAATATGTTTGATATTATCCAAAAAGTCAAACAGTATTACTAGAAAGTAACATTCACAAATGTAGTGCACTTAATATAAAAATTGTAAATGAGCATAATAAATATGCAAGCAACAATATATTTCCTTTGACAGACAATTGCCAAAGGTGCCAGAAATTTAAATATGCGATACTTGCCAATAAGGTGTGGTCAATATGAAAAACTATTTAAAAAAAGTGTGTCTGTAAATAAAAAGTTAATTACATCTTTATGAAAAATAATGAAATTCAACACTGTCTTCTCTAGAAATTTGTCAAAATTACAATGTAACAATTGCATTTTCATCAATGCAAAACATCCGTTTCTAGTTATATTGACCAATAGTATTTTATTTCATTTTGTTAGTGGTTCACTGCAAATTATATCATTAAAAAATAGCTTAAATCTTATTATATACTATTAATGAAATTTCTTTTATTGAATGAAAGATTCTTAAAAAATCATTTTTTACTATATACAATAAAATAAAGCAAAGTTATCTTATCTCAAAGTGATCAGTAGCCATTCTTCAACACATTGCTCTTCTGCAATTATTATCTTTTTTCCTTATTTTTTCTCCCAGAAAATCTTTCAAAAGTTTGAGTAACATTCAATAAAAAGATTGAAATTTTACTTGATTCTAGCTCAATTCTCTCATTACTACGAAAGTCCCATGAATACAATTTTTGAACATTATGCTCATGAATCCAACGTTTTTCCTTTTTTTAGAATGTTCTTTAGTTAAAAAGTTCTTAGAATACACGGAAACACTGAAGAGTAGAAATATAAACACAATATCCGCTCCTATGTATTGCACATGCTAAAGACTTTACTGCTGTCGCTTCAGTGTGTGGTACTTTTCGACATGTCACTCACATGCAATAGCGCTATCGGGAAGCGATATTGGGTGTTGGAGACATAATCCCTCAGTGTGCAGCCTGCCTAACAGTAAAAATTCAAATATTTTCCCTACAGACAGTGAAGAATTATCTTAGAAATGAAATTAGTTTTGGAATGCTCGGGCTTCTGGTAAAGTGGTTGAAATAAAAGAACAAGATTTTAAAAATTAAAAAAATTGTAATCAATTTATGTAAACTTATTTCTGAGTGTTAATAAAAATTTTTGCATATCATACATCATGTATAGTTTTGACTACCATCATAGATTTAAAAATAAATATATTACTTATTCTTATATATAAGTATTTTATGTAAGGAAATTCAATTTTAAGTAATGTGTGTGCACTTTAAAGTAATTCATTAAAATTAACATGAATATCTTAAAATAAATATATTGGAATTTTGTTTTCTTCCTCAAATTTTAGCAATGATTTGAAATTTACTAAACAAATTAGTAAAGAAATAATTAATAACAAATTTATAAATGCAATAAAAAAAGAATATCTTGATAATTGTTTTTCTTAAATAATTTCAAAGGCAAATTTAGTTTTAATTTAATGGTTTTCTGATATTTCTATATTAACTTTGCAATATGTGAATTATCAGATCAAAATGGATGCCGGTTTCATTTTTATGTGTAAGTAAAAAAAGTTAATTATTATTAGCTCTGTATCAAAAAAGCGTTCAATGTTGGCCAAACAACAAAATTCTGATGGATAATCAATTTCAATAATGTTCTTGCATGCTGGCCAAACATCCATGCAGGTGGTCACATTATCCACAGAGCCAATGAGGCCAAATAGCAGCAGGCCACTACTGTCTAAGATGAGTTGCAAAACAGCTCAATTGATGCCTGTAAACTTTGTTTGGATATACAGCTATCTTTGGGATACTCCCGGGATTGCATTACCCATGAAAATGTGAATATTTCAAGAATGACCACTTAATTGTCTGCAAACAAGTGCATGATTACACACAAAAACAAAACTTCAGAAAAATTCGTTATTAAATGTAATTATAAGATCAATAATTTAAAACACAAAATTTTTATTTAAAATTATGAAATTTGAGAAATTTTATGTGGAATTATTCTCCTGTAATTATTAAGAAAAATAATTTATTGCTTAGATTTTTTACTAGACATTTATGTTTAAGCTTCTTGAGTTCTAAGTATCAAATAAAATAGCTTTATTTCTCTGGCACAAAGAAATTTATTTCATGATGTTGAGTTGCTCAGTTATCTGATTTTCAGGCTTGAAATTCAGTCTAATTAATCGTTATGTGCAAAAAATGACCATTCAGTACCAAACCATCTGATTTAAGAACAATTTGCATTCAAGATAAATAATATTTTATTGATTTAACAAATCGTATTTGAACAATGAAATAATCATTTTTCTTTATGTAAATAAATGCTAGTTTAATGAAATGTATTATAAGCTTATGAATTGTATTTTTAAAATCCTCATACAAATGTGATGAAAATTTAAATTTTACCATATATTTAAAATAATTTAAAATTTTATTCCAATCTGGCAGCTGAGTCATTAATGCTCTGACTATCTGTTACATAATTTGTTGGATTGATTCTGTTCTTAGGTTTATAGTTGTTGTAGTTCAGAATACACTTTAAACAGTAAATTGATGAACTAATTGTATCAGTCCTCTTGTGGAAAAATTCCTGTAGGGTAACCAAACCAGACATTATTATTGCTACTTCATTATCTGTTTTAGTTTGTTGTGAGAGATAAGAATGTCTTTTAATAATTCGTTTTTCAAATGTAATTTTTGTACATATTTAAATTCAATAATTCAAAAATGTTGATTTAAGGCACTAGCATTTTGTCTCTGCTTGGAATCTACTTTTCCATAAATTTATCACAGAAAGAAGTAAATTTCTTTGACGTTCACTATTTTTATATAAATTCATTTTTTTATTTTGGCTTAAGTTTGGGCATTAATGTTAGACCTAAAGTTCTCTCTAAAACTTGAGAATTAAATGTTTAGTATTTCTAGTTATTCAAGCTCTTGTAAAATCTTCAATTTATTGATTTTTGTTCAAAGTTCATCTAGAACTGAGGAAAAAAATTTCAATATTTTCCAAACATAACCTTCACATTTTTTTCTGTGCTGGTCACCATAGTTTATGTTGTATCTATTAGAAAATGTTTGTACCATTATATAAGGAATTCTGCTTATAAACTTAAGTTCATGGCTTCTTAAATTTTGCTTAAAAATGTAAAGTGAATGTTGAAAATAAAACTTTTTATGCTTAATTATTTGTAAGTGAATTTGAAGTAAACAAAGGGAATTCATGTCATTCACATTATTTTTATTTTTTTCACATTATTTTTATTTAGTTTCATTCACATTATTTTTATTTTTTGAAAAAATATCCTTTATTCTGTTATGAATTTCCGTAAAATAATTTCCTACTAATGTTTAAAATTTAAAATTAGAATCTAATGTTATTGTAGCAATATTTAACTAACTAGTATTATAAATCTGCAATTCAAACACCATTTTTTTAACTAATCTGCTACAATGAAAGTTGATAAAGATTAATACTCTGTTATTAAATTTTTAGCTTTTATGACTTTATATTATAGAAAACAGCTTACATTTTTTTTTTATAAGCTGCATAAATATTTATAATTTTTTTACAGCTTTAAATTTTATTATTATACTACCATTTCTATTTTAATATTATTTTCAGTGAGTAAACAATAATTAACAAAAATTTCAAGAATATTTTGTACTTCAAATGTGTTGGGGTATCTCTAACCTTCAGGAAATTTAGATAAATATTAAATGTTATTTTCCCTGAGGTTCTATTTTGTTGCAAATATTAATCAACTAATATGTAGAATGAAACTAAACCATTTTTCTAAATGAAAGTTATATAAAAAAATTGAAGAGGGTTAAAAAAAGTTTCATTATTGTAAATCACCATTGACTGTGAAATTAAATCTCATTTCAAACATATTTTGTTTTATACCTAAAAATTTTTTATTTTGAAAATAAATGCAAAAAATCTGTTACAAATTATAAATAATTTAGGAGGTTTTAATTTTGTTTGAAATGAATCCTTGTTTTTTTTCATTTTTAGAATAGATTGCAGATATTAATTTAAGAAATTTGTTTACTTTAATAAAGCTAATATTGATTCAAAATTATGATTTTTCTTATATTTTGATCAATAAATCATGCTAAAAATTTATTTGTAGGCAATTCACATTGTTAGACTATGTAAGATGAATAATTTTCTCCTGTTATGTTAATAAATATTTAAAGACAGTATTTTTAACTTAATTCAAGAAAAAGCTAAATTAAATTTCGTTGAATTATTTTTTATTTAATAATTTATAAATTGAAACTGACAAATATAAAGGATTAAATAATGACTACCATGTTCTATTTTTCTAAATCTCTGTTACATTACATGCTTAATATGAAATTCATCAATGACTTTATTAATCAAAATGTAAGATTCTTTCCCTCTATACTATCTTTTGAGAAAATTTTCAAATTTATGGACTTTTTTAGTATTTGCAATAGTTTTAAAATTCATCAAGAATATATCAAGTGAATTCAAATTTGCCTTCATGTTTTTTGCTCTATGTTCATATACAAGCATTTTATTATTTTCTCAACAACAATAGTTTTATGTTGCCAAGATTAATTATTGTTATTTTCTTGAGCTAATCTCAATAAATAATTGATTTAAAATTTTATTTCTCTTATTTGTGGAAATATTGTTAACTAAGAATTTTCCATTTCTTATAATAGAATCAATAGAAACTTAATAATATCTATCTAATGTATTTATATGAATTTATTCTATTTTATAGTCGTGTGTCTTTCTTTGCATCCCATCTCCAATGTCTCTTTTTAGAAGAGGCTCAGTTTCACAACAAAGATTCAGCTCTCCTTGTTGAAATTAGTAGTATTTTAGAATCATTAGATGAAGCATATAAAAAGAATCCTTTGCCATCATTTAATGAAAAGTTAAAAATTCCTTCTATTGAGTAAGTATATACTTTTGTCTTGATTTAATTATTATAAAATAGTCAAGAAACTAATAATTTTATGGGAAATAAGTAAATCATAATTTCATTCACTAGAAGAAAAGGTTTGACGTATTCTGTTCATCATTTTCTTCTATCAAACTAGGGAAATATCATCTAGATTCTTATAATCATGTTGGAAAATTGTTAATTTTATTCTAGTTATTTTGTATGTATTCGAAATATATTAAAATCAATTAAAATACTACTTATTTGATCAATTGAACTACATCGACTATGAATTAAATAATGCTTGTGATCAAAATTGATCATAGATCAACAACCAAACAGAATTGCATCCATTATGGAAATCTCTCAATTCATTTGTTTTTACAATGATTCTTTGGATTAGTAGCAAATGTCAGGTGTTCGTAATTTATTCAGAAAAGGTTTTTGAAAATGAGTTGTTGGTAAATTAAAATTTTTTTAATGTATTTTAACATGATTAATTGTTAATTATATTAGCAAGGCAATAAATTAGCATACAAAAAGCTCAGCATTATATAATTATGTTACTGAATAAATACAAAATTATTATGATATGAGTTTTCAGTTTGTTTTTAATAATATTTTTCAACTTTTTAGGCACCTTTAACTTATTAGTTTTTAAATATATTTATAATCAAAAACCTAAGTTTATTTGAATTTTTCCAAGATAATTAAGACCGTTTTTTTTACATAGTTTTTAAAACATTTATTAATGCACTTTCATATTTGAAAGTAATTTTTAAAATAATTAATTTTTTAGATCAAATGAAAATCAAATAAATGAAAATCTTAATTTGGAAACAAAGAATCCTTCTGACTGTCTTTCCTCTAAAGACAATAAAGAGGGTAAGTATATTTTATGTTAAAAAAAATATTAATAATTGTTTAATCAGTAGTTAAATGAAACATTTAAAAACATTTTTTTTTAAGTTTAAATTTGTAGTCTTTTAAAGCTGTTTAGTTTCATTCATTCTTATGTGATATACTAACAAGTAACATAAATTTATTGCTTTCCAAAATATTGCCTTGTAAAAAAAAGTTAAAAATCAATTTGATATGTTAAGAAGTTAGTAATTATTCTCATGGTTTTTTTTTCTGTAAATATTCATATCTTGTTTTCTATATCTTAACTTTTTAAATTTATATAAGTGTTTTCCAATGGTCAGCTACTAGGATTTTCACCTTTCAGCCCTACAAATTGTAAAAGTGATGTAACCTTTAGATAGTGGGGCACCCAGTGGGGGTGCCATCATGATTTTGAAAATGGATGGGTCTTTGTAATTTAGTATATGGGATCAAGCACAAGACTCCCAGACTTAACTTTCTTCCCTCTAAGGTATTTCACATGAAGGACATTGCAATTAGGACAAGTTATGTAACCCAACCACCAATTGATTCAAACTCACTACTACCTTCTGATAACGAGAATGATGCCCTAACCAACCAGGTCCTCTCAACCTTTAAAAAAGTGTACTTATACCTTATCTCATTTTCATAATGTTGAATGTAATTCTAATTTGTAAGAACATGATTAAAATAACTTAGCTAACTAATAAGCTGTTTAAAATATATTTTTTTCATTATAATTTTTAGGTTAAGTTTGAAACTTATTATTTTGTTCCAGTCAAAATAATTTAAGTGAGTTGGAAATGAATGAAATGCTATGCTGTATTATTCCATAGATGCTTTTAGAAATTTTAAGTTCTAAAGTGAGCTAGAAGCTTCAAAAGTTTAATAACTATGAATCATAAATTTAAAATAATTTATATATTAGGATATACCTACAGTTATACATTTAAGAATATTTGCAAGTTCCTATGTATGTCTTGTAAATAGGTTCATAATTTTTTTTTTAAATCTGTTTTTAATTCAAACATTTCTTATAATTCTGTTTGCAAGTAATTTTCTTAGAAATACTTGCATCTTAATTATTTCTAACTTTCTATTATTTTCTTTAAATTTGAAGTGATGTATTTGTTACTCTAGATTTATAAGTAAGTAAGTTATGATATCTTAATTAGTTATTTTTAGCTCTGCTATTTATATATAATGTGTGTGTGTGTGTGTGTGTTACTTAATAGAATTATAGTCATATTTAAACAATATTATTATTTCATTTTTAGTACTCAAAACTTAATTAAAAAAAAGTTTTTCTTAATTTATTTATCAATATGTAATTATATATTTCTATGCATTATATTAAAACTATTTAAATATGTAATATAATAAAAGGAAAACATGTAAGTTTCCCAATCTAATTTTATATCTGAAATCTTATACAAATCTGTGCAAATAATGCTATGTTTTAATTATATAGAGAGTATTAAAAACCTCCTAAGACTTATATTAAAAGATATATGCTGAGCTAGCAGTTGAATTGTTAGCTTTCTTTCCTTCGGTACAACAGTTTCTGGGTTCAGAATCCATTTTAAACTGTAGGTTCTGGTATAATTAATACTCATGTCCAAAGATGACCATTCAGCAACTAACAAACCTAAAAGATATATGTGATATAACATTAAAAAAATTTCATATTTTAAAATTTTATATTAAAAATATTTCATTTTTCCATATTTATTTATATTTTGCAAAATTAATTTTTTAGCATCTCTTTAAAAAAATCTTAATGAGAATACTAAAAAATTAAATTCTGTTCATTACCTAATAGAAAGCATAAATTTTGTTATAATTTGTTTCCAATTAATTGAGTAATGTCACCAGCATCTGAAAAATGTTATGCAATATTACTATTCAACTGTTTGGTAATATGACTAATGCATAAATAGTATAGCTTTTATAATTAACTTATTTTTAATAAGTCAAGCTTTGTCGTTGGCTTTCACAATCTTCCTATGTTCTACTGAATAATAATAAATATTTTGCTTGGATACATTTAAATCCAATTATAAAATATAGTTAATATATTTTATAATAATTAGATTTTGCTATATCCAAGCAAAAAACTCATTTTTTAATCACTATTGAAGTATTCAAAATAATCTTATGTTATCTAAAAATGAAAAATAACTTACTCACACATATCTACGATGCTTTGTTCAAACTTTTGTGCATGCAGCTTAAAAAATTTATAGCTTCCTAACTAATATATTGTTTACTATATCTTTTAATAAACAAAAGTAAGATGACACTTAGACTTCATAATTAACTTTGTTGAATGAAATCTTCATGTAATAGAATCCATTCTTGTTTAAATTAAGTACATATTCAAATAAGTTGGCACATTTATTTTGCCTGACAGTTGACTTGACTATAAGAATTCATTTGATTTTTCTAATTATTTAGATTTCATTATATTTAATTTTAACATAATGCATAAAAATATATATTAATTTTCAAATTTTTATAATACTTAAAAATATAATAAAGTATGTAACTGTGAGAGAAAGAAATGTTTGAATATGAAATATTTTATTTCATGGTAAATGAAAAAAATATGTTGAAACTAATTTTCAAATTAAAGCTCTTATGGTAAATTACAATGTTTTTTAATTTACTCTTGACAGACTACTATTAAATACCCCTGCTTCTTGATAAATATTTTAGCCCAAACTAGTAAGTGAACAATAAATGCTCTGACTTTTTCAGTTCAGCTGTTCATGAGTTCAACCCTCATTGCTAGTTTTCATATTTATTGATTTGAAGTATATTTTAGTTTAAACTTATAAAATTGTTTACTTAATATAAAATGTGATGTGTTGTCACCAAAAAAATACTGACAGTTATTGAAGAATGTTATAGTGGATATATATAGGTTTAGCTTATTTTAAATGTTCTACATTATAATTTTCTTCCTAACCAATATCCAGAATTTTTTGATAAATATTTCAAAATTATTCCAAAAATCATATCATGACTGTAAATAATAATTCCATGTTATAAAAATAAACTGTATTTAAATAGTAACAAATAATTAATATTGCAGAATATATTAGATATTCATCAAACTACATGGTTTATACAATATTGAAATAATACAGGAATTGACAAATTATACAAACACAGATTGAATTGGGGAATCAAATTGTCTTAAATAAGCTTGGAGTTATAAAAAGCCAATTTTTGTATTTTTAATGTAAACTAAATTATTGACAAACAAAACAATACTATTATTATGACAACGTCAAAGTTACAAATTAACACAATAATGGTGTGAATTATTTGATTATTAATTATTCAGTTGAGCATCTACTTCAGAAAAGGTTATTAATTATTAGTGATTAGTGCTTGAAGGGGTAGAGTAATTTTCTTCTGATTCTGGTGAAAAGTGTTATTCCCTTTTCATAGCAGTTTCAATATATTTTTTCATTTGTGAGCTAAGATACTTGTCCCCAAGTTTAATAGTATAATTTGCTGCATTTTTCTTTGATATTTTTTAATGTGGACCCATCAGGAAGGTGTACCTTTAGCCTAGTTTTTTATAGGAGAGAACTATGGTGAAAAAGGGCAAACTTACTGGATGGTGATTTCATGGTACTAAATGTAACTTAAGGGGAAAAATCACAAATGTTTTAAATCCCAACGTCTTAATTTTCATTACCATCTTAGATGATCTTTGTAGCCATCATATTTATAAAAACTAGCCTTTAACTGTAATTTTCTTTTTCTGTTTCAAAATATATTATATATACTTACTTTTATAAATAATTTTTGAAATTGCTATTCCTGATATTCAAAAATTTTCAATGACAGAACATATTAATCTTGAAACTAATAAAAAGATGATAAATAATAGAACTATTTAAAAGAAAGATTGCATGGAAAATGTCAAAGCACAAAAAAAATGCAAGCATATAATTTGTTTTTAATATTTGTGTATCAGAATAAACTATTACTAGTTCTCTTTAAAAAAAAAAAAAAAAAGTAAGTAAGTAAATGTGTATTTTGATATATTTAAATAATAATAATAGTTTATTCTATTATAACCTTTCAAAGCAGGCAGCTTTCATATGCACTTGCAGGAAATGTTTCCCATGGCCATATAAGTATTACAGGAAAATGAATGTAGAAATCAGGTAATGCTTATATAAACTTTCAGATGGAATGTTTCTTGATATTCATTAAGTGGGGCATACTATGCATATTTCATTTACACTGAACTTAAATCTAACGTTTTCACCTTCAGTTTCTTCGCAATGATTAAGAGTAACTTGCTCTTTAATTTATTAAAGTATTTAACAAAACTGAAGTAATATAATTATTAGTGATTGCAAGTTACGAAAATGCTATCATTAAGAGACCAAACTAGATGATCTGCCAGAAGCAAATAGGAAAAAGTTTGGGAGGAAGTATGGAGGAGAGCTTGGGTATGGTTGCCATCAGTCGCTAGATTGATAAATCGGCAGTATAAAAAGTGGGTTGACAAGAGATAAGTACACCCCCTCTAGTGTTTTACTCACAATACTTTTTTGTAAACTGCGATCCTTTCTTTTCTTATTTTTGTTACTTTAATAACCCAAATGTCAAGTGATTCATGCAGAATTTGGGAATGCAGAAAATTTCATGGATTCACTTTCAAGAAAAGCTAGTCTCACAAGATCAACCGAAACAGTTGGTTTCCGCTTATGATATTCAATATCTAAGATTTTTGTGTTCATTGAAGCACCTTGAAGGGCCATCATGGAACTTGTTAGGGCATCCTCAATGTATCATATCTGATAAAAACAATGCAAAATGAGCAGTTTTTTTCTGAATGATATTAAACTAGTGTCATTAACACATATAACTTCTGGTAATTGCCTACTAGCCAAATGCTTCCTGGTTTTTTAGTGTACATGAAGTAGGACTGCTTTTAAAAGCAGCTGATCAGGTGTAAATTTATGTTATTTTTTTAGTTGCGTATATGTATGGACCAAAATGATAAACCAAGGAATTTGCATAATTTTAAATCAATTTGCTAGCCAAGTGTTCTAAAAAATAGGCTTCATTTATTGGGATTGGGTGACATAACAATTAAGAATTTTCAATTAATTGTTTCTTCATAAACTTAAATCTAATAACTTAATTCCGTAAGTCAAAATTTTTTGATTTTATACAGCAAATAATAATAATGGGTCGAAGCTTGAATCTTTACCCATTTTTTTGGAGAAGTCAGCATTTTATCTGCTCCTGAATTAACTAGAAAATTAAAAATAGAAATTTTTTATCAAATACAAATATGCAACTTGAGCATAGGTGGGGGGCAAGATGTTTGTTGTCAATACTGCATTAATAACTGATTCTAGTTTCCCAGATTATTGTTTAATGAACATGGCTGAAGACATTTTCTTGTATGTTAAACATATTGGGAATAATATTATAGAAACTACCTTGCTGGCTATCCTAGTGATATTTGAGCTGATCTGAACTCGCAATGATTTCACGTTTTTTGAAGTGAGCTGGGGTGATTTTCATTTCAACGCTATAAAATTCAGAGTGAGTAGTTGATCTCTAGTCTTCTAGTTGTTTCTATTGAATAAAGTGTCTTGCTACTTCACTTTCATTTAGTTGATAGTAGTTGAACAATCACAATACTGCAGCATCTGGTGACCGATGGACTATCTTTTTACTTTGAAGTAGTAAATTATGTATTTATATTTTTCATAATTATAAATTTTTGCTGTGTATGCCAACTTGGACAATGCTATGAAAGTTTCAGATTGTCGAATGCATCTTCAGAATCTCTCAATAAGTTGGATATTATAGCCAACAAAGTAGCAGATATAATCATATCACTTATTTATTAAACTTCTGCTGCCCACTATGAGCCTAGTAAACCATCTACTTGTATTTTATGCGCCATTAATTCTGTTAACCACTAAGTGGAAGAACTTTCTCTCCAAGTAACCAAATTGTCACACATGGCATCGCTTTATCAGTGTTTAGCCTCTCGTTGAAAATTCTGCTCTCGAAACAGAAGTGATAGTATATACTGTTTTTATCATAAATGGTTTGGTGAAAGTGCCAGAAAATGTAAGCAACCTTGCTCTTATAAGTTCAAAATCTCTTAGCTTCTGTGGTTGCTGGTATGACATATGCACTGAAAAATCCCTATCACTAATTTGCTTATGTCAAAAGTTTCTAATTGATTCTGTCAGTGAAATTTCAGTTTTACCACCTTCTGCTAAGAAAATAAGAAATGCATGTATAAACTATTCCCAGTTTGCAGCCAACACTAAAATCCCTGCATATGGATTTTCAAATTGATAGCTGAATTTAGGTCTTTAAAAACCATTTCCATGGAGATTTGTAATTGCTAATGTGACTTATCCTGTTATAGGTGCAGACTTTTTGCAAAATTTTAATCTTCTAATTGACCTGAAACATAAGCATCTCATCAACTGAGAAATTTCATAATTTGTATAATGTAACATCTCTTGAATAAATCAACAGTCTGTTATGACTTTCTGTTGATTTAGATAATGAATTTTCGCTATCTGAATACCAAATTTTACTAATTCAACTCTGATTAAGCGGATTATTTCTTATGGTACATTATATCATGTTTTAACTTGTGGTCTTCTTGTAACAGCTATACCCAGACCGCTGCATTTAAGTTTGCACAAAGCAGTGAAAGTGGAATTTGAATTTCTTCTTTCCTTGAGAATAATCCATCCATCCATGAACTCACCACTACATGTTCCTAATTCTTTGAATTAGGAACATGTAGTGGTGAGTGCATCCAGTTAGAGATTATAGCAGACTCAATTCAGTTACAAAACTTGATAGTTACTGTATTCCTTATTAACTATTCTTTGCCCATATACTTCATGGTAAATTTATTTTTTAAAAAAATAGACATTTCTAAAGCTTGTCATCAATTTCCAGTTGCTGAAACTGATATTCCTAAAACAGTAGTGACACAACATCATGGGGCCTTTATGAAATATACCCATTTGTGTTTTGAGTAGGGGAATGCTCCTCAAACATTATGCACTAGTCCTGCCAGTTTGCTATGTTTATTTGGACTATATATATATTTTTCAATTGATACTATATTTTGTAATTGGTGACACAAAGCACAAGGATCACTTGCATGCTATATTTAAACTTCTCAGAGCTTATGGCCTTGAGTTAACCATATCAAAATGTGTTTGGTGCAGCAAAGCTTGAGTTTATTGGCCATCTTATAATTTCAAGAGGGATTAAACCCCTGAAAAGTAAAGTTGAAGCAATCCTTGATTTTGGATACTTGAAACCATTGGTAGCCTACGGAAATTTCTAGGTTTGTTAAATTTATATCGCAAATTTCTCCCTATGCAGCAGAACTCAAAAAAACAATTGGACTCCTGTTGCAACTGAAGCTTTTAATAAGTGTAAACAGGCACTAGCAAATACCATCTTACTTGCCTATCCTTCTCCATCTGTTCCACTTGCATTGCATCTGGATGCATGAGATTATGCAAATTGTGGTGCACTATAGCAAGTTGTAAACTCAAAATTACTGCCATTATGGTTTTTCTCAAAGAAACTGAACAGTGCAGTAATTCGATAATGTGCATATGATAGAGAATCCTTGTTACTTATGCCTCCATTCAACATTTTAGGTATATTTTGGAGGCTGGAAAGTTTGTCATATGTACTGACCATAGTCACATACTTATTTTTTTGTCAAAAGAATAAGTGTTCCCCACAACTGGTGAGACAGTTGGATTTCATATTCTAATTTACAACTAGCATACTACTTGTACCATTCGCTTAGAATATTGCTGCAGATGTTATGTCCCACATAACTACCATAACTGTTCCCACAGCAATTGACTATTCTGATGTTAATACTGCATAAGTAATAGATAAGAAGTTAAAATCTATATTAAAATTGAATACCTCTCTGTAACTTAAAAGAATTACTCTCCCTAAATCAAATATTGATTTATGGTGTGATGTTTCAAATGGCAGAGTATTTCCTTATGTACCAGCAGTGTATAACCATGATATGTTTTCTTCCTTGCATAATATTGCACACCCTGATATACGAAAAACATTGCACATGATTAAGAAAAGGTTTATTTGGCCTAAAATGTTATCATATGTATCTAAATATTCCAGATATTGCATTCCATGTCAAAAAGCCAAAATCAATCAACATAGAAAGGTACCCTTGACATCGTTCCAGGTGCCTTGTCGATTTGACCATGTGCATTTAGATATTATTGGCCCATTCCTTATCTCGCATGGTTACTCTTATTGCTTAACTTTACTAGATTGATTTTCCAAGTGTCCAGAAGCATAGCTTCTGAAAGCCATTACTGTCATTACAGTTGCAGAAGCATTTCCCACATGTTGGACCTTCCATTAAAGAGTGCTTTCATTTGTGACTACTGATCAGGGACCTCAATTTGAGGCTTCTTTCTTCTGTTCTATCATGAATCATATTGTTATTTGCACATCCAGGACAAGCTATCATCCATAGTCCAACAGTTTAATCAAGGAAGTGCATTGATCTTTGAAAATGGCAGTTAAACGCTATGCTACTGAGCGGTGGACTGATGTTCTTCCATTGATTCTCCTTGCATGCAACGTTAAAAAAACATTTGGGTTGTGTACCTGCAGAATTATTTTTTGGAACCACAATCCCTTTGCCTGGTGAGTTTTCAGTTCCAACTAAACAATATGTGAATAAATAATGAGGATACATGCAAGCATTTCGCTCTGTACGACCTAAGTGGCATGGTGACAAGACGTTTATATACCAAGATTTAACAACTACTCATTCTTCATCATAATAGGGTGAGGTAGCTGCTTTAAACATCATAAGATAAACCTTGGTCTTCAGTAGGACAGGTTTTCCATCTTGACATAAATAGTAAAAATGTACCTGTTTCAACTGACAGTGTAAAATCAGCTTACATAGAACAAAAGCAAGCTATATCTCCTGTTCCATCTAATACTTTAAAAGATTTGATTTCTTGAGCATGATTCATTGGCAAACTAAACTCTCTTCTAGAAAGTAATACACTGTTGCAGACTTACAAATACGTGTTGACATGTTCTGATTGTCGTATACACTTTCCTGGCAGATACTGACATTGGGAAGGAAGTGTGTAACAACTAGCTCGTTGGCTATCCAAGTGATTTTTAAACTGAATAGAACTCGACTTGTAATGTTCTCAAATTTCTTGAAGTGAGCTGGGGTGATTTTCATTTCAACGCTATAAAACTCAAAGGTGAATAGTTGATCTCTAGTCTTCTAGTTGTTTGTATTTGAATAAAATGTTTTCCTACTTTGCTTTCATTTAGTTAATAGTAGTGGAACACTTATAACAAAGTTCAGAAGACTTTCCTTTTTATAAGAGTGAGAGTTATTTCATTGCAAGTTAAATTTACTTTGACAACTTTCATCTATATTTATTTGAAAAAGTTTTTCAAGCTGCTGGTTGAAGTCAGCTATTTTCTGATTGAGTGTAATTACTTACTGAAATAGTAGATTTGATGAGTCGAGACCAAAGGTTTGCAGATGATGTGAGGTTTTGAATTTCAGACTGATTCATTGCACAAACATTTAGAAGACAGTCTGTTCTAACTTCGGCAATTTTGTGTGCAAGTTTTGCTAGTTTTTCAAATTGTTCTGAGTTAAGGGAAAGAGTTGTTTGAATTTTTGATTACAACTGTTATAGCCTCAGGGTTCTCCGAAATATCATCATTTACAAATCCTTTGGGAAGTGTCAGTTTATTGGTTAAAAAATTCAAGGATTTATCATCAACTAACTGAATGTTTGTGTAATTGATTGTTTTTTTTAGTCTGAAAATTCTACAACTCCCCTTTCTTTTAACGTATTGTATTATATCTGATAGATTTAATAAAATATCTGAAACTGTTGACAAAGTTTCTGGGTCAATAGCAGCTATTATGTTCTTCTATTTTGTTTAGTTATTTATAATCAACAAAAAATCATAATTACTTTCATCTTGGATAAAACAAAGCTTGATATTTTTTCCTGTAATGGTGGAAGTTTTACTGAAACACATGTAATTTGTGCATTGTTAGGATTACACATTCATCATCATTTGCTATGTGTAACATTAATTAATGCAATTTAAAACATCATATGGTTATAAAAATTCTAAATTTCATTAAAACACTTAATTACTAAGGCCTATGAAAACATTTTTGAAAAATATCACTAGATGGGCCAGCCAAAACTTCTTAAATTACACTTCTAAGATGAGTTATCGTTAAAGAACTAATTAATTAAAATTAATTTAATGAAATCTTTAACAAAATTGAAGTAATGGTTTAATAATTAGTAAATTAGCCACAAGTCATATATACAAAATTGTGATTATTAAGGGACTGAACTAATTAAGTACACAGCTAGCTAGAAGTGGAGTGCTTATGAATAGTAAGAAATGTGCTGTAGAAAATGGCATGCACTGCAATACATTGTCTTTTTAAGTTTTATCAACATTTTTTAATGACATTTTTCCTTAACTTAAGGTTAGTAAAGCAAAACTCCCATCCTGTAGGATGTTCCTTTCTTTTTCCCTCATTCTCATGGATGTGTTTAGGTAATGCTGTGCTGTCCTAAAAAAGTTAATTATGCAGCCATATTCATTTTCTTGTGTATATATGATAATATCTAAGTATTAATTTAGTGTCAAAGCTTTCATAAATACTGACAGAAAAATTCTAAAAGAATACATAATAGTAAAAATTATTAAAAACAATTCAAATAGCTATCTTAAACAAGAAAATATCTATTACATGTATGTACATCAGCATACTTCTTTGCTCCTTGTCCAGAGTTGCTCTCTTATCACTTGGAATGAAGCTACTGATTGAAAGTCTTCAAAATTAGAAGCAGAGACCCAATAAAAGACCCCTAATACTTGACCTGCAACCACGACCTGTTTAATATGCCCCATCATATTTACTAAATGTGCCAAACCTTTCATTAATGTGGGAGTCAAACACTACTTTCCAATATTAACAATGAGGAGCAACCAAACCACTCAAGTCTCACATATATCACATAAAAAGCAAATTAATTTCAATTTATTTAGATTACAGTTTGCCGTCTCTCCATCTAATAAGTAAAATACCAAAAAAGGCAGTATATTTAGAGACTGAAGGTTAAAATCCTAAAACTACATTCAGTTTAAATATAATAGTCATGGAATGCCATCTAGTGAAGATTAAAAAAGTTTCATTTTTCTTAGTCCATATGGAACTTTCTGGCTTTGAGAGACATATGTAGCAAGTTCATATTGAAACTGTCAGTCCTGAAAGGGTTAAAATAACTATACAACCTTGTCTAAGAGCAGTCAGTTGAAGGATTTTCTGCCCTTTCTCATTATGTTTCAGGAGAACTTTCTCTATTGATGAGTAAGCAAGTTAATGAAAGGTCTGTAAATCAATTAGCAATTGTGAATCATTATCTATTAATTTATAGGGGTACTGTATTATCATAATAGATATATAAAACTAATGGAAAAATTCTAAAATGTAACTGATTAAGAAAGTAACCTGTAGCAGAGTGAGTTCCATTACACAGATAATGATAAAATCTAAATTAAATTATACATTTTTCTTTTTAAGAATAGGTAGAATTTATTTAAAAACAGTTTAAGCACTTAAAATGTCAAAGTAAAGTGAAATTGTGATTCAAAAATATCAACCAGTTTTATGCCTAAGTATCAATAATGCATTAAATGCGTCATCTAAAAATAAACCAGTTATATGCTAGTTGCTAGATTGGGCGACCATGTGTATTAAATGTTTAGACATTGTACTTATGACTATAACTCATACATAGTACAAGTCTATATCTTTTGAAAAATTATGAACATACATTAGTACACATCTTAATTTCCTTTGAAAAACAGTAAATACAAATTCTCCATGTCTATATAGCATCCTGTTAAGAACAAAAGAGACTCATTGTTATTATATCTGTTTACTTTTATACAATTTGAGAAAGAACAACATTCCAAGTGGGCAAATTATTTTTATAATAGAATCTCTGCATTAGTAGTTTGTTTGTTTTATGTATCCCCATGTGAGATGAATGGCTTGTTTTAATTGGTATTCTGGGTAACTCCACCTTTTAATCACATAGGCAAAAGTCTTAGTTGTAAGATATTTGCTAAAATTAATACTCAATCCCATTCTATTGAAGCTCATTCATTGAGAATAAATTATTTGGCCTTAACCATTCTGAAATCTTACCTTCCACCTTGATGAGCTGCAATATTTGAAAAACTAGTTATGACTATATTTCAACAGTAAAAGTCAAAAGCGTGTTTTTGTATTTAACAGCTACCACATTTTGTTGGGTTTAATGTTGTTTGGTCCTTTCAGCTCCCACTACTTTAGAAAAACTGTCAAGCTTGCGGCAGAGTTGTTAGCACTCTAGCTTTCTACTGTGGATTGGATTCCTACCTTGGACTTGGATGTTTGTAGTTGTTTGAAATCCATTTAAAACTGTAGGGCCTGATCTTAGATAACTATATTTCAAATATAGAAATACACTTTTACAGCAACAATGCCAATTCTTATATAAAATACACTGAATTCAATAATGAATTATTTTGAATCGTTATAGAGAGTTTCAATTAAGCAATTATATCCACTAAAGTATCATGCAAAATATTTAAAATTGATAAATAAAATTTAAAAGTACTAAGTGATTATTTTAAAAAATTTTGTCTTATCTTTTACTCCAAATATATTATTTATGCTCTTGGCACCTTTGTGATGGAATTGAATTTCTAAACTGTTATGTCAGAAATATTAATAGTTTCATTGTGTCTCCCTTGATGATTCAAGAAGTGTTTTTATTTTATAGAGATTGATTCAGCTTGATTAATAAAAAGATACATTAAGAGAATTACCAATTTACTTATTTGTAATCCATCTCCATGCAAAGCTACAAGGTATATATTAATACTATTTTGTCCACTTGTTCTCTCTCTCCCTCTTTACTTCCTATATGTCAACTTTTTTTTCTGTTCCCCTATGATCTTGATACTTTGGATTTCATTTCAGTGGTTCGCAAGTTTGATTGCCACCTAATGATTGGATGTTTGTAATGGTTCTCAATCCACTTTAAATTATAATTTCCGCTCATTTTTCATGTGCAAAAGTAACCATAAAGTATCACCCAAACCAAATTCTCATTTATGCTCAATAGTGATGGCACAGTCTCTAAGTAGCTGGTTCAGCTAAATGATTATCACTTTGGTTCTTGGGGTTCAATTCTCGCCTTGGATTAGGTTATTTGTAATGGTTTGGAGTCAACTTTAAACCATAAATTACCATTCTTATCAACCCTTATGAGAAAAAAGTGACTATATAGCAACAATACGAATAAAAAAAAACATGAGCAATGATGTTAATACATGCATGTTACTTACGTAAACGAATGTTACTTATTCACTTTTTATTATCTTAAACATTAGACTAATTATATCATTTATTGTAATACTTAATATTTCTATGTTTATTTATTCATTCCACATAGAGAACTAAATAAAGAGTTTGTGAAACTCTAATGCAGTAAGGAAAATTTACAAAAACAATGATAAACCTTATTTATTAGTTTCTACAATAAATAAATTGAATTACTTTGAACTATTCTTCAGTCATTTTCTTAGAAACATGGATGTTTGTGACACACATAAATACATACATTTTACAACCATATTTTCAGAAACTACTCCTCAAAATGGAATAGTTTAATTTAAAAAATAACTCTGGTAATAAAAATTTTTGTATACAGAAAAAATAAGAATAGAAAAAGAGAAAGAAAACTAGTATATACTAAATTAGAAATATATGGAATATCAAAAAAGTCATTCTGTTTTTAAATTGAGTAAATAATATTTTTAGATCATTATATTTTTTAACCTAATAAATTAGATAATCTATATAATAATTTTCACTATGACATCTTTTCTACTTTAATGCGTGTCTGCTTAAAGTAAGAAAAATTTAAGCAATCCTTTTTTTTTTTCATGTTTAATTGCTGTTATAGTGTATTTGTATATATAAGTGTATTTTATGTACTTATGTATTCATACTTCTAAGAAATCCAAGATGGCTCTTCTTCATCAGGTAGCTGTGCCTTTTCAACTCCACCCACAACAGCTGAAAGGAACCTTAATTTAGATATGCTGTCTGAAATGTCAACTGTTGAAGAAGTTACTGAAGTATGTTGAATTTTACTGGAATACTTTCTTTAATTAGTTATTTCAAAATTGCTAATATGATAAAATCTTAAGATTTAATAATTTCTTTGTAATTATTTAGATTTAATAATTTTATTACTTTTTGATAAAATTAAAACACTTTAAAAGTAATCAACTATATTATAGTCAATAAATGTATTTTGGAAATTTATATTTAATTATTTGTGTGTGATTTTTATCTAAATTAATCGGAATCAAAAATTATGTAAGCAAGTAAGTAACCTTCGAATAATTTATTGAACATTTAATGTTCAATAAATTAGTTTGAAGATCAATCACATAAATCTATTTTATTGCAGTATGCGTTTACATTTTCATATCGTTAAAGACTGAAAATTGCATAAAAGAAATTATTTTTTAAAAATTAAAATTAGTTACACTGCAATTATTTTTTTACTATAATTAAATAGGCGAATATTTTTTTTTATGATTTCTATGCAGAAAAAAATACCAATCAGCATATGTATCGTAAATTTTCTACTAAACAGATAAGGATTTATATTGTACTCAGTGCCCTCTGAAGATTGTTCTTATTTCAATGTTTTAATAGACAACTGCAAGTTAACTAAAAAAAAGCAAATGTTTTTGGTGAAAACTTATGGCATAGATCTTTTGAAGGCTCAAATTTCTTAAAAATATTTGAATAATATTTTATTGTGCATTTGTAATTGTTTACTGAGGTAGTTTATATTTTTTATTTACTTAAAGCAAATTTGCCTATGTATTCAAATAAGAGCATTTGAATGTTTTAAATTTTAATTCTTATAAAAAAAATTTCTTAAGAACAATAAAATTTAACCTTCGTTTCTTAGAAAATTTAGCTTATGGATCTATTTTTGTATTTCCTTTATAGTTGGAAATATTAACCACAATTTATGATGAAATTTAATTTAATATGGTGTCTAAAATGAATAAAATTTGAACAAAAATAAATTGTTAGTTTAGTATACACTTAGACTGAAACAATTAGATAAATTTTAAAGTAAGTTTCTTAAGAAAAAGCTGTTTACAAACTCAAAAGTATATTAGAAAATCATATGCATAAATTTCAAGCCAAAATTACAATTTCGAAGAAAAATATTTTCTATTTATTAAGCTTTGTTCAAAACGCCAATTTTTACCACAAAATAAGGTATTGAACAGTTCATATTTTTCCTTAAATTACAAAGTTATTAAATATTGGAATCCGAACTCCTTTCATCCGTGTATTACTATCAGTGAAAACACATAAGCTGCAAAACATCCTTTTTCAAAAATTGAAAATAAAATTTTAAATATCGATATTTCTAAAATTTTTCTGTGTGAGTGTAGAAAGAAGAATATATTCCAATATTGTAGTTATTTTTCTCTTCTCCTAGAAGTTATGCATAGTAGACAATTTTAAAAGGGAGAAAAAAACTTGCTCGTGAAGTGAGAAATGTTCCAGAGTGGAATTTTAATTATGTTGTGTTATAAGCAACTTTATTGTGAGTTCAAATCATTAATTTATGATTTATACTCATTACAGAGGGCATAATAAAATTTTGAAATAAAACAGCTTTCATTTTAAATCATCAGAAGATCAACTTGTTTTCTTCCATTCTATACTGCCATTCACAATACTTCTCCAGACAAAAACTGTGTGAATAAATTAAAGGATTTTATTCATATAGATATATTTTCTGCATTAGAATCCTGTTATTATTGTCAGTGTTTACGCCGATTTATTTTCTCCCTCTATAAAAGTATGTTTTTCCTACCAATTTTGCAAACTCCAATAAAATCTTTCCATATTTTAAGTGCACACAAAACTATGCTACTAAAAATATAATTTTAAAGCACACAAATTGCTGCAGTATTTCTTCCACAGATTATGGTTGATGTTTCAATTGAAGTTATCTTGAATGAATTGTGATCTTATAACAACATAACTTCTCACAAAGAATAAAATTAATTATTATGCATAAAAAATCATTTATTAATGTGCTTGTTTATTAAAATGAAATTGTTGTTACTAATGTATTAAACTTTTTAATAGAAGCTCAAATATCAATTATATTAATTTTTACTATTTCGAAGTTTTTCTTAACTTTTTCGAAGTAGTAAAAATTAATATTATTATAAAAATTATTAATAAGTTTTTCTTATTTTACTATTTATGTTCTGATATCATTAAGATATTAGTTTCATTTACAGGATGAAAAATCGGATGTAAAAATTGCTCCACATTCTGAAAATGTTCTTTATCAGGTAATTTTTTTGTTGTATAAGAAATTAATTAGTTTTATTTAAACCACATTTTATTTAAAGTATATCTTTTCTACAGGTGAAGGGGACGTATAAATATGTAGCTGAAGACTTAGATGAATTATCTTTTAATGTGGGAGATGTTATTGATGTGGTTGCTTTTGATGATCCTGAAGAACAAGTTAGTATGTTTAAATTAATAATTTAAGGACTACTTTTTTCCTCATAAAATCAACTTTCAATTGTAAATCTTATAAGCTTTTAGCCATGCATATTAAGCAGTATGTTAATTTTCCATATTTCATTTTGTAGGATGATGGTTGGTTGATGGGGATTTTTAATGGAAAAAAAGGCTTATTTCCTGCCAACTTTACATCACGCATATAAAATTGCTTAACTCATTTTGCAATATCCATATAATGTGTTGTGATATTTTGAAAGACCATTCTTTACTCTAATTGATCTGATGAAATTATTTGTGTTGGTTTTAGAAAATGAATATCTTGTTGTGTGGTTAAAAGGAGTGAAGTCTAAACAAAATATTTCCTGTAATGTAATTTTAAGTTTTTATGTGTTATTTCTTTAAATTAACTTTAACCCTTCTTATTATTAATTACAAATGAAATATTAATTACCAAGATCTAGGTAAATATTACACAACTATTTTAAAATTAATTTGGCAATAATATTAATTACTTACTTGCAAACTATTGTTTATTGTTAATTTAAAAACCTAATATCCACTGTGTGGACATGATGTTTTCAACCTTATGTCATATTTATATTACATGGAGAAAAAATAGATATATATTTGCTCTTGTAAATAAAGTTATACAGATTATTAATTTATGTTTAATATAATTTCTGTATTTGTATGTATATATATGTGTAGATGGTCATTTTACAATAAAGGTAAATTTTAAGTGTTTTCTTTTAAGGTAATTAATATGTTCATAGACTATCCATGATTTAATTCTTTTTTTTTTTGCATAAATTTTATGCTAAAATTATATCTTATTATTGAAACTTACAAACAAATCATATCATTTTTGCTTTGTCTTATGTTTGATTTGATATAAATCAGTGCTTTTCTTAGTCTGGCTTACTTGTGAGTAATGATACCATTTTTTGTGGTAATTGTTTCAAATGTCCTGATACTGAATTGAATATCTCATTTCTCTGTAAACTATTTTTAATTACTTCCTCTTTTCCTAAAATGTGATTTTCTTAATATCTATTTTTAATTTTTTTTTCAAAAAAATGTAAGAATATTTTTAATTTACCTAGATAATTAACAACAATTTTATTATTTGCATTTTATTTCATTATTAGCTCTTATGTTTGAAGATTTAAACAAATAAATTTTTAATTTTATTTATTTTGTTACATTTAATATTCAATTATAATATTAATGTGGATAAATATTCTTTCTTTTCTTTTTTTTAAAGAAATGCTGTAATGTAAAACTAATAAAGTTCTTTAGATAGTTTATTATCTTAGTTTATTATTTATGTCAACCATAATTTTATTTCTAGTATTTTTTAAAAGTTATTTAAACTATACTAAGCTAGTAAAATGAAACTTTGTTGGATTATAACATCTATGAAAATATTCATTTGCATAATTATCTTAAAATTAATTATTTGTATAATTATTGAAGAACAGCAATTTCTTTTCATTTTTAAAGAAGAAAAAAATTGGCTCTTTAAACTTTTACATTTTTTCATTTCTCTAGACTTTGTAGGAATTTAAAATATATGAAAATGAAGGCTTCTGCTGTAAACATTTTAAGGATTCCATTAAATTTCATAAAATTTAATTAATAAATTTTACATTGTTGTGCTAAAAATCCAGTTGTTGATTTTTGAAAATGAAAATTCTTATGAGCCAAAAAATTATCTTCTTTTCATTCAATAAGTGTGACCGCAAATTTTAGTAGATTGACACTTATGATATTTACAAAGCAGAGCTTGTGGAAAAAATAAGCAATAATTTTTGTTTATATATTATAAATATGTAATTATTTCCCCATATCATCTACTCTGAACCCAAAAAAGGACTTCTTATTTAAAGTTATGTTTCTGTGTCTTGTTTATTTTTTTGCTTACCACCAATGTGCATCAGCATTATATAAAGAAAATAAATTATTACTTTTCAAACTTTGTTAAAAGCAAATTTTATAATTATTTTATCTATTACAATTCCAAATGTTCATAATTTAATAATTCTTGATTCCTAAGAAGTGAATATTGTTCTGTGAATTAATTTGTTCTTAATTCAAAGGCCATTCTGGTGAAGCACTGGTAAAATTTGTAATTTTTTTAAATCAATTTCTTCATATTATTTATTTTACATTTTTCATCTTATCATATATTTTTTGGTCCCTTTTCTTAGGGATGCTGTTTTTAAATGGCAAGGAAATATTTTTGTATGGAATTAATACTCATGTATATTTTTCTTAGAAAAATAATAGTGCCTTAAACAATTGTGATGTTATTGTCTAAAGTAAATTTCTTTAACTATAAGTAATAAACATTTTTTACATGCTTATGTTCATGCTTATCACAGTTTGTTTTTTGTAACTGATTCTATTGCTTGTAATGTTGAAGCTTTTGTAGTAACATATTTTTATTTTCACTTTTTGCAGCTTATGAATAATTTTTGTTTAATAATATATATATATATATCAATTCATTTTCCTTTTATTCGTAGAAAATTTTTATTTATTATGTAATACATGTGATGCTCTCATCTAAATTTATCATGTTACCTTGTTACCTTACAACTTATTTCTGTTATAGTTACTATATGAACAGAATTGTAAAATTTGACATTCAAATTTAAAAATGTTTTCACATTGTCACTAGTGGCAAAAACATGAAAATTTTCATTCTGAACTGAAGTTCTAAGAAATGTTCCTATACTTTCTGCTAGTTAATAACATTAAATAGTTTTGATGAGAAAGTAGCACTAACTTGGTTCCAGTTTAATTTTGCTTACATAATTGTTTAATAGCTACACAATTCAAATAAAAAAAAATTTCAGTGACTGACAAAACGAAATAATCTTTAATGCTTTTTCTTACATAGTACTGATTGAATCCAGAAATTACACAGATGTTAAGCAGTATTGCATTTCTCCAGTGTTGGTATCTAAAGATTGTCTTCTGTCATATTTTTAGTTTTGGCTTTCCAAAGTCCCAATGATTCAGTACTGTAAATAATTAGGTAGGAAGATAAAAATGCTATCATTATTTTGATACTTTCCATTTTCTACATTAACTTTGCAAGTACATTCAAACATCTTGAAACTAATCTAAAACAATTTCTAATTTTTTATGCCAATCTTTAAAATTATTTCCTGTCGGAAGTAATGTTTAAAAATGACATTAATATGATAATTTCATGAACTTACTGTTTCTTGTGCATTACATACCTGCTTGTACAACATTGATATGCTTTAATAATATTCAGTGCCATAATTTAACTTATATTTTACTTTCACTCTATTTTTGCTCAATTTGTGAAGCATTTTTCTGCTTATATTAATTCTTAACAAAATTGTTTGTTTTATAATGTTTTAAAGAGTACTGACTTTCAGGGAATTTATGAGAACAAAATAAATTATGAAACCATTATTTACTTGTAAAAAGCTGCAGAAATCATTTTAAAATGAGTATTTAAGGAAGTGGAATTTTTGATAAAAAGCAGTTGTGAAAATCATATTTTGTATAATTTTTCTTAACATGAATTTGAATGATTTAGAAATTTTATCAAAGTAGTTAAAGCAAAATATAAAATCAGTTTTTGAATGTTATGCTTTTTGTAACTTCTGTATTGTAATTGCGTTACCAGGTTCACTAAATTGTACCAACTAAAATATATCTCATGAACTTTCTTAGCTTATACAAAACAGGATTTCGAGTATAGTACGCCATTGTGTGTGCCAAGTATTTTATATTCTTCTTAATTCAGTTGAGAGAAAAACGTTGATTATATCTTTTTTATATTATTTATAAGTTGAAATTTGATTTGACATTTTCTTTTAGATTTTATCAAAACCCATCTAAGTTTTTGTTGTCATGATAGCTCTAATATTATTACCCCTCAAAAGTGTGAATCCCAATTCATTATCTGTTACCAATTTTTTTGACAATTTGAATTATCATAATTAAGAAATAATTTTCATTTTATTGAACAATTTCTAAAACACTTTATAACTGTGTTACATTTCTGAACAAATTTGATTTCCATGTTAGATATTACAAAATTTTAGTTTTAAATTCTATTTTTTGCTAATTGATCATTGTAACTATCATTTTGTAATATTTTTATGTTGCTACATGTAAATATGCTTTGGATTACAGTGAAATCTGTTCTTCATCAGTTCTAGTTGCAAAAAGCATTTTATTTCAAATTTTACTGAACAGTGTGTTAGGTAAATGAAATTATAATATATAGAAAGTATCATAATTATCCAATTTGAGGTTTAGTTTCATATAAAATTTTATAGCATTAAAATACAATTTCAGTGCTATTAAAATATATTTATTTTTATTGCAATTAAAAGTAATATTTAAAAATTTAAACATGTAATGTTGTAATAATTGACAGTTTTTATTGGTAAAAAACTTAAATGGATTTATGGAAGTAATTTATTTGCCTGAATGAAATTTAATATTTTGAATTTCATTTATTAACTAATGTTATCTTCCCTTAGAAATAAAATAAACTGAAGTTTTCAATCTTAAAAGTTAGCTTCTCCTCCATTTCAATATTCATATTAGAACTTAAAACAATAATATTAACTCAATAAATCATTTTGCTTAATGTATATGTATAATACATAATATAAATAATGTTTTTATTAATTATGCTGTATAGTGCATTCAAACAAGCATAATGAAAATTTAATCATTACTTGGAGGTAAAATAAAATTAGAATTTTAAGATAATCCTATCTGAAAAACTTTATTTGCCAATGTGTTCACCTGATAATCATGTTTAAAGATTTATTTTAATTTTTTTTTCCAGTATTGTTTTTTTCCCCCCTCCAAATTAAACATTATATATTTGTAAAGAATAAAATCTTTATCCCTTAATAACATGTTCATTTTGAATTAAATTTTAACTTAATTAGTTTTTCATTTGAGCAACACATTAGTTTGATGATGCTTAGCAATAATATAACAGAGTAAATTTATTTAAAGACTATGATTATTATTATTTAGCAATGTCATCTTAAATATTTTACTAATTTCAATTTTACTTGTTCAAATAAAAAAATGTGCATTTCTATTTTATCTCCTAAGATACTGAAGAAGAGTGTTTTCAAAATTTTTAGTGTTAGACTTAATTATTAACTTATCTTTTTCAGAAAATGTTATGATTAATTCATAAAATCAAGAAAAAAAAATTCTAATTTAATATGTAATAAAATTGACAAAGCATATATTTAGAAATCTCTCCATTTCATGAGAAATTTAAATTAATAACAGCTAAGTTTGACTTAATTTAAGTAAATAATTGTATTATTTCTGCAGATTGAGAAACAATGCTTTTCACATAAATTTTATTTTTCTCATCAAAAATGCATTCATTTTTATTGTGATTTGCTGTATTTTTAATGTCAAGTTCTGTTTATTTTTATTGATATATTTAACTACATATGAAATTTCTTTATTATTTTATTAACTGCAAACAACTAAGCATATTAGTTACAAAGATTTTTGAGCTTAATAAATATACATTCTATAATTTTAAATTACAAAACAGGAGTTTTGTGCAATTAACAGATTTACAAATTAAATTTTAAAAATAGTTTTGCCGAAATTTTAAACATTCAGTATTTTCATATTATATTTTTGTAGAAATATTTTATTTTGAACAAACCTATTTGTCACCTTTATGAAAATAATATTTATTTATTTGTGCAGGAGTTGTTTTACCACTTTTTACTTATAACTTCAATAGGATTAAGAGAAAAATTAATTCAATTAAATTAATTCTACATTTTGAACTAGCTAATATATATATTGGCTTAAAAATATATGAGTTTTAAATAATGAAGAGAGAGAGAGAGAGAGTTTATAGAAAATTGTTTTTTCAGTTATATTAATTACAACTTTTTTGTTTTCCAAATTCTATTGATTTAACTGGAAAAGGATTTAATACCTTTAATTAATTTACATATGGAAAAATGTCATTTATTTGATATTAAATTATTCAAAAATAAGTTTAAAAGGAAAATAAAGCTAATTATACTTTATAGAAAAAGCTTTTTTCTGGAAAATTCCTTTCAAGACTCAATTTAAAATATTTTAAAAATAATTTGTCTTTAATATTTTTCAATTTCGCTACATTTATTAGTTTAAATAAATATATTTTTTTTTAGGTTAATAGTTTAACTATTATTTTGATAAATTTTCAAAGTGAAATGAAATTTAAATATTGCCTTAAAATAATTTAAAATGCTGTTACATATACAAAGCTTTCTAAAGAATTGCAAACTGTTATTTTTAGAATTGTCAGTATTTTGGATGAAATGGTCTTTTTTAAAACTACAGCTTTGGCTGTTTTAAAACAACAATCATGGTTACTTTTCAGATTTTTTATTTCTAAGTCGAATTATTTTCAAAAGAGTTTGAAGTTTTGTTGTCTTAGTTTGAACTATGTTTTTCATGTCTTAGGGTGACAATGATTTTTAAATTACAAGAAATTAATCTTAAATTTTTTAGGCTTTTGACACAAAATGAATTAAATAAAATGAATTTTATAATATGCTTTTTTTAGAATTCATTTTTGTTATTCCAAATTAAATTAAACCCTCTTTATATGAACTGACAAACTAACTCTATAAATTTGAAAATTTTTCTTTCCAAACTACTAAATAAATATCTTGATACTTTAAACTATTATGAAATTTTCTGATCTAAAATTTGGCTTACAGCAATCATACAAGTTTTAGCTGTAATAAATGAATTGTAAATACCAAGCAGTGTGAAGATATTTTAATATATACTTCAACATTTATGATTAGAGAAAGGGTATGAAATAATATCAAATATATTTTCTTCGTGCTAATATAAAATATGTTCATAATACGATAAGTCTTGCATTGATTTATCTTTTTATTAAAATTAATTAAATTTTTAACTTTTTTAGAGTTCAGCTATATTGTTATCTCTCTAGTCTTCAAGTATGTGTTTAATATACGCTTTTGAACTCTATATCTTTTTAAAAATGAGCTCCTGTGTGCAAAAAGTGATTACAGAGTGACAACAAAATTAGTCCAATGAGGGGAGAAAAATATATTATTCCTGCAATCTCTAATTTGTAATAATGGTCTTAAAAGTATATTAAACAATCTATGAAAAACCAGTGAATTCATTATAAATTTTAATTCATTAACTTTATTAAAAATATCACACTATTTTACAATATATCTCAAAACTTCCTTATAATTATCACATGTTATAAATACTCCTGATTTGCTGCGTTCAATTTTGTTGTATCTATCTTTTTTAAAATTGTTTTTCATCAAAAACAAAATCTGTTATGGAAAAGCATCTTTTTACATTTATTTTTATATTTCACGTGTAAAATAGTTTTTGTGTGAAATCCAGATTACAAGTAAAAAGAACTAGTGATTAGTTTGTGCTCTGATGATCTAAAAAGGTATTTTAAAAACTCAATCAAAATTTTATATAGTTTATAAATTACAAATAATGTTTGGCTTTAGACTCTGTGAGCTTACGACATAAGTTTATGCACTTTTTTATTAAGTTTTACCAATTATCCATGTTCTAATCAATCAAATCTCAATCACATTTACTTTCTTTACTTAAGCTATAATTAGTGTGATAGTTAGCAAATATATATTTTTTAAAGAAACTATTGCAGTGTAATAATTATGATAAGTAATATCATAAGTAATTTTTTAGGACTAATTTTTATTGTTAAACTTTTTTCGCATTTTATTTGCCCCTTGAGTAAAACTTGTTACATTTCGCCCTTAATTCTAAAATGGTCATTTATTATACATGGTACCTAGCTTATGATATGTTAAACACACTATTTGCCAGTTGAAGAAATTTTATTTGACATAATCTGTTTCGTTATATAAATCACTCATGAAGCATTGTTATTTGAATGATTTTATCTTATTTTAAACTTATATTTGCTAACTAAATAAAATTGTTTCTTAAACTTTAAGAAAAGTCTTAAAAGTTTAGTAAACAATTCAGAGATGTTGATATCAGGTTTCATTTTATTCCATTATAGAATTAAATGTATTGTATCACTATTTTCTCTTTTGTTACTATTGTAAATTGAATTTAAACTTGTTGAAATTATTTTTGCTAATGAATTCCATTTTGTATGCAGATTATCATATTTTGAAAATTTTTATTGGAATAAAAAATGTTACTTGCTCTTTGACTGTTTTCTTCAAGATAGCTGAATGTGTCATTTATATCCATGCTTGTTTGTTTAAATATTAATTAGTAATTGCAATTTCTTCTGGAAGAAATTCTCATTGGATTTGTGTGATTAAAAAATATCAAAATTTGTATTTTTTAAATTACACAATAATATGAATTGTTACAACTATATTTTATACCTCCACGAATTTTTTTACTTTTGCTTTGAAACTCACATCATTGTTTTCGTAAATAAATAAAATCTGTAAAAATGTTGGTAATTTGTTTTAAAAAATAATTTACGAGATATTAAAATGAAATTTTAAAATTATTCATTTAAAGGATTCCATAATGACAGTCAAATTGCTAATGAAAACACCTGTTATGCTTTACAAGAATTATTTTTTCAGAACTCTTAAAAATGAACGATGAATTATATAAATAGGAAATGTTAACATTTGATGAAATACAACATATTTTATAAAAATAACCTATATATTATAACATAGGTTATTCTTATAAATATGTTTACCAGTTTTTCATTATAATATAGACACTATTTTAAGTAGAATGTATCGATGCATTAAATATTATAATTAAAATGAAATTTGAAAAATATTTTTTTAATTTGTATAGACTTATAATTTATGA
>JAPDSC010036856.1:0-10479 GCA_026290005.1 Latrodectus geometricus
GAAAGAGAAATGATCATTAAATATTTTATCCATCTGTTTTATTGATACATAATAAATTTAAAGAGCATTGAATTATTTCATATATATTTGCATATTAATTATATATTCTGGCCCGTTGAGAAACACATTTCACTGCGTGGTTCGACAAGGAAAATCAAGAAGTTTTTTAACCTTGTGAACAGTATAATATTCATGGGAATTTTTCTGTAGATAATTAATTCAAACGCTTTCATTTTGTATTGAATGAAATCCGGAAAACTCCCAAGCATCTACTTTGATAAAAGAAAAGATTTAGATGACGTCATTCTGTACCACCAAATGGCATACTTAATTTCATGATTTTTACCATATAATATAATATAGTGATCTGCACCCGTTATCACTTTTTCGATAATGGTTTCAGCAATCAGATCTGCAAATCAAACTTCCTCTGTAAACTTTCACACCGTACCAATGGAATGAATAATGTACATAGCTAACGCTAGAATCTTCAGCTTGGTCTGGTATCGAACCCATTAATCCATGAAAGTCGCCATCTCTTCTCAGGAGATAACGGTTCCTATACCACTAACAACAACGATGTTTGTCAAGTCATGCTGTCCTATTTTTTTTTATTTTGCTATTATTCAGAAGATAATCCTGTTTTCTGAAAATAATTTTCTGGTAATGGACTTTTAGATACAATAGATAATTTTATGTGATAATGAACTTTTAAATATTTTAGAACTATAAAAGTAAATCTGGAATGTGGATTTTAGATACAAATATTGTTAATCTCATTAGCATTTGATGTTAGCCTTATCTTAGTAAACATTTGTGGACTAAGGCATCCCTGTTACTATTTATTTAGCATTTTGTACCTTTTGATATAATTGTACTGCTTCTATATTCATACTGGATCTTGTATATTTTTGAATAACACGAGATGAAAACAGCGGTTTTGCTTTTTGCATACGTGCCTTGATAGTTTCCAAAAAGCTTTCTTTTTTTCAAAATGTTCACGTGACTTGCTAGAAATGAAAAATTAAGCCTGAATTCATTATGGAATGAAATACAAATGCCTTTTAGCAGCTTTCAGCTCTTAGATTATCTGATTTCCTTAAGTTTAATTGATTATTAGACTTAACTGAAGTTATTTTAAATAATAAAATCAACAAACCAAGTTGCATGAAACAGAATGGCTAAATATTTTTTATAGTAGGAAATTATCCGTTTCATGCCGTTATAAAGTTTCCATTTTCCTAATAATAAACATATAATTTTAGGTATTGCTGTTATATGTTCTATATCTTTATTATTTATCATATGCTATTATATGCGTTCTATATATTATTTTAGTTTAGGTTTTGCACATTTTATGATGTTGTTTTTATATACATAATTCTTTACATGTAGTATATTTATTTTTTTCTCTGTGATTTGTGAAATAGATAAGTATTATTTTATGTTCTATATATCATTCCAACTTCTCTGTATTATGTTAGGTATTGCTATTATATGTTTTACATATTACTTCTAGCTATTATATGCGTACTATTTATTATTTTAGTATATGAATAAAGTTCCCACACGTTTTATTTTGAATTGGTAATCTGATAATGGTAAATCAGTGTGCATAGGTTCGGGTGAAATAATTGCGAAGAAAAATTACAGATGCTAATTTTAATTTATTTTTTAGAGCATCACAACACAAAACAAGCATTTGAAATCAATCACATGGCTTGAGAAGCCGATAGATAGATTTTTGAGACTGGCGTCTCTTACACACATAATTAGTTAACGAAGCTGGCTAAAGTAGCCCAAACAATTAAATATTCGTAAATATTGAGACTGACGTCTCCACTAATAAATCCCTTGTATAAGATGGCTTAAGAAGCCTAAATAATTATTAGATTATCCTGAGACTGACGTCTCCAAATCATAACAATCCTAATGGCTAGGACCCCAAAACAGAAGTTTCCTAGTTACATAGGCATGTACACTCTGTCTTATACTCCTCTGCGTAATCATTCCGCCAACCTTTTCTTTTGGTCTCGAAGAGGAGAGGAGGAAGGTGTGGCCGGATGTTGTGTCTAAGTGCTTTCGATTCTCACAATATGTTTTACACGTTTTATTATATAGCTTATGCATATTATTCTAGTATTAATTTTCTTTCAAGCTGACTTGTGTTCTATACATTATTAGAGATGAATGTTAAAAAGAACCCACTTTGATTTTAATAACATTCAAACTTTTTAGGGGGGTAAAATGTTTCTCAAGAATGCACATTTCAAATCGTTGCTTGTTTATAGTTGAGAAATTAAGACGCAGTGCATACCTTCGAGTTGTCTTATAATATACCGGCTCACTAATCTCTCTGGACAAGAAAAGTTAAATCTTCCATTTTCACAACGTGAGCCGCAATCACAATTTTCTTAGATCAACAGATTAAAAATGGGAAAAAAAGAAACTCTTCTAGAAAGTTTTTGTTGGAACGCAATGTTTGAGAAAGAACAAACGTCGTGTGTATTTTCGCCAGAAAATAATTTTAAGTATTTCTAAAATATATTCTCTAGGAGTAAAATTTTTATAGAAGCGTTTCTTATATGTAAGTACATTTGATTGAAAATGTTTACTCATTTTTAAATTAAAAAGAATTCTAATTAATCCAGTTTTTTTTATATAAAATTTGATGCTAGTTTAGATATATATTCAAATGAATAGAATGTTTTTTTTTTTGTTTTCAAGCAGATTTCAAGGGAATTTTTGAATTTCTTCCAGTATTATAATCAATATTATAAATTTCGGTAACATTTTTGGAATTTTAATATTAAGCTTTTTATCATAAATTTTGGCGAAAATGTTTAAATTCTTACAGTTTTATGGTCTGCATCAAATATTTTGAAATTATTATAGCTTTATGATGAATATTTCATTGATTGTTTCTACAGTTTGGAGGTATTTTTTGGAATTTTTACGGTATTTGGGTAAGCATTGTAAAATTTAATGATGCTTTTGAATTTTTTTCAATATTAGGATCTTAATGGCAACTTTTAATAAATAATATTAATTATTTATTCGAACAGCCATGAGTCTTATTAATTTATAAGCTTTAGGTTTAATATAGTTCTAACTGTAGTTTTTTTACTAAAGAAAATGTTTTTTTTTTATTTTTTATGGTGGGCACCCTTGAGCAAGTAAAAACATTAGCCCATTTGCCACAACAAGGCCGCAAACTTCTACTCCTTTTATCGTTACATATAGTTCATTTTATCGTAGTTTAGTAAATTCCTCAAAAAGTAAATGTATGGTAAAGTTTTTTCTTCTAAAGGCCGGAAACTGCTACTCCTTTTATCGTTACCTGGTGGGCACCTGTGAACCAAGTCACGGAAGTACGAGTAGCATCGCCCACGCCACACCATCATAAATCCGTTTACAAGGGGGGGGGTCACATTCATCCATCATCTAAGGAAAGGACAAGAAACACACAGAAAGAGAAAGTACATCCATGCCCCGAGCCGGGATTCGAACCCAGGTCCTCCCCATCCGTAGTCAGTTACGCGAACCACTAGACAGGTTGGGCGGCACTAAAGAAAATGTCACAACAAATATTACCTAAATATGGATTTTTTCATAAATTAATGTGGTATTCAGAAGATTTTTCGTGAAAGATATTTAATTAACTTAATAAAATTCTAACAAAAGCAATATTTTTAACAAATAAAATAGTTTTTTAAAGATATTTAAAAAGTTATTTTCCTCTTTCGTGTAGTTCTCCATGCGTAAGTGGGACATGATGTTCAAGATTCATATACATGAAATCTGTATTTAGTCAGTTTCTTAATATCACTTTTAAATAAATTAAAAACCTGTTCTTTGTCATGTGGTAGCAATGTGCATTGGAAATGTATTATTTTGCAACCATCAGGATCAATTAAGTAAGACTTCTGACAGCCAGATCAAAAAGAGATAAAATGGCGTGATTTCCTGAAATATTTGACAAAAAAGAAGTTCTAGGTTACACAACTTCTCTTGTTAAAATGTTTACTTATCTATGTTTTTAACATATAGTAAATAAAACGTTACTAAATTGACAATAGAAAAAAATATAAAATTCAAATTTAAGCTTGTTTTCATATTTTCTTTCATTATTGCTTAAAAAAATGTGTTAAAACAATTTCAGTTAATTTTTTAAAATGATTTCGAGAAGAGACTTTTTTTTCAAGAATGTCACTTCAAAAGAAACATTGAATGGAACAAAATTGAACAGAATCGCTTTCATTTCCTTCCTCATACAATTCCTTTGTTTTCTTTTTCATTATTATTCAATGATATACGCCTCAGTTTATTTCGGAAATAATTTTAAAATATTCGGCCACTTTCCATTAATACCAAATTAGAATGGCGTGGATTTCCCCTCAATCACAAGTTAAGTGTCTCTGGATACGCACAATGGCAGACGCATTCGCCTCAAAGTCGCGTGACCCCGTTTCACCCCGATTTTCACCGACTAACCTCGCGACATGCCACGCCTCGTCAACACACGCAGCTCTTCAATACTCCGAATATTCTCACACTCTCGAACAAGCGAAGTTTACTTTCGCAAAAGCACCGCCTTCACTATAATTACACTTTCCACAAGGGTTTGTTATGTAACTGCTTGTTACAGTGTCTACAATATCCCATAAAGCATGCTCCATTATGTGTTTTGAAGAGTTATTAGCACTTTATGGGTGGGTCTTCTTTTCTTTGTCTTTCTCGCGATTTTGAAGAAAGTGAAATACACATGCATGAATCAATTAAGAGATTTCTCTTTATAGAATCAATATGACAGATTAATTCATGTGTGTTGATGATGAATCGAAAGAATTTTAGGGGAGAATCTTATTTTAAGAATGATTGTGTGTGTGTCTCACCATCATCAAGAGAATCCTTCTTGATTCTATTTATTATTTCTTTTGATTCATTTTCTTTATCATAATTTACATTGTTTCATTATTACCTTCATTATTTATATCTCTGATTTATTAATTTTTAGAGAATTAAATAAATATGCGAATTAATAAATATATATAAAATACATGTTTCAAAGAATTTCTTAAGGATTTTTTTTTCTTGGCAACAGTAACTTCATTGTCATCTACAGAGAACATCTCTGGGTTCGTTTTATTCATTACCTTTTTTGGATTTATTCTCATTATGGTAATTTATATTGTTTCATAATCTTTCGTTGCTTATCTTTCTGGTTTATTAAATTAATGAATTTTTTAGAGAACTAATTTTTACGCTATTTTCAAGCAATTTTCTTAAGCAATTTTTCTTTGTAACTGTAGTTTCTTTGTCATCAAAAAAATCCTTCTTGATTCTAGTTATTCTTTACATTTTTATTATAACTTACATTATCTCATTATCTTCTGCGTTAATTAGATCTCTGATTAATAAGAATTTTAAGAGAATTAAACATATGCGTACGGTATTCTCAAGAAATTTCATTAGATAATCTTTTCTTAGCAACTATCGTTTCATTTCGATCAAGTATAATCTTGATCTTATTTATTCTTCATCTTTTTTAATTCTTTTTTTATCACAATCCATGTTGTTTCGTTAGCATTTTCTCCACACAAATTTCTGATTTATCGAATTTTTAAGAAAACTTTGAATACATGTGTACAATATTTTCACAAGAGAATTTTTCCTTAGGAATTATAGTTTCATCGTCAATTCTTAACCATTACTGCTCCAATCTGCAGTTAGTTCTCTGATTTATTACTATTTATTATATTCATTACGGCGTAATAGTTATAAATTTACGAAGACATATTCTATCCATGATTAAAAATGGCGTAATAGGTTTAAAAACTATATAATATAAGCAATGTCTGCAAATGAAAAAAAAAAGATACATATAAAGATGAAAACTTAAAGCAATGTAATAAATATTTCAAGAAAAATGTTATCAAGGCAAAATAAGAGATGGTTTAAGCTTATTTAACATTATGACCTAAAGTCTGTGTCATAATTACTGTTTTGCTTCTTAAGTTAATGTGAGGTTTATATTAGGTTGGGGAAAAAGTTATCCATTATTTTTTGGTAGACGTCTGTAGTGAACGCTATCTTCTGAGGTATCTATCAAACAATTTCAGATTTATGCTCGTTGGAAAGGTGACATTTGACACTAAAATATCCTCTTGCGTTTTTTTGTTTGATTCATTCAGTTACGAGTACAAGGTTTTAAAAATGGAAGACAACAAACAGAAAATTCGATACATTTTCGTTTTTCTTTTGTAACGGCGAAAAAGATAGCCGGATGGCTAAAATTGTGAAAGGTGTTTATCGTCCTATATATGACTGTAACAACCAGCTACGCACAATTTTGGTTTCGTCGATTCTATTTGGGTATTTGGATGCTAAAGATGCACCTCGCATGGATACAACATCGTTGAGAATGTCTACAAAATATCATAAATTATCAAATTTGACAGCATGTCAGCAGTCGTAACTTCGCACAAGACCTAAAAATCTACATGAAAACTGTTTTAAACCTTTTTACAAAGCGAATCTGCAAGAGGTTACAAAAAGTTCACGTAAAAATAATGGATTTCTTTTTCCCCCAATCTAATATTTTGATCACAAGTAAGCACTTTTAATGATTCTAAAAATGTCAAAAACTAATTAAGTAATTTTTGATCTGAAAGCATTTAACTATTTTTTTTATGAGATATTTCCTTAAAAAAATAATGCTCAAGGAAAATTTGATTTATTTAAATCTAGATAATATTATTGTAACTAATAGAAATAAAAATGAAATATTAATATATTTCTGATAATTTTCTTTTAATTACTCAAATAAGCTCCCATCTCAGAAGATAAAAGTCAAAAGTTTTCATCTGCTAAGCAATAATGCTGAGAAAGAATGTTTATATTTAGTATGTACAAAATCATTTCAATATAAAAAAAGGCTTAAAATAAGAAATTTCTTACAAAACCCCTCAAAAATCTAAACTACAATAAGAAAAGACTTATAGAATGTAATAGATGTTGCCATTCAACAAAAATAAGTAAAGATTTTTAAGTGATTTTACAAACTAAATCGGTAATAAATAAAATATTAACAGAGTCAGCATTTAATTTTTAACAATTATGTTGAATACAAAAAACAAAGTCATATTCTGCTATATTAAAAAATAAATAAAAAAATTTATTATTGTTGTCTGAACTTATAATAAAAGATGACATTTAATTAATAGAAATTTGAGTGAAAACGAAAAATGAATTGCTGAAGGAAGAAAATGGATCCTATATATGTTCGAAAATTGTAATTTAAAAAGATAAGGGAGCCTGTGTTTAGGTCCTCTCGGTACTATGGACTTCTGAATAAGGCATCAAATCCCCGGTCACCACGTGTCTAGAACGACCATTTTTTTCTTCTGTTGGGATGAAGTGTCCCCATATAGTACAGAATTAATAGACCACTCTGCTGTCTTATCTTTGAAACCAAAAATAATAAAATCATACACTTGTAAACAGCAAAGCCACACCGAATTCAAAACACGTAGAAGCGAAAAAGTGTAAAGGCCACAAAATGATTTCATTTGCAATTTGCCGCCGGACTGAGACTGAAATGGCGACGAGAACTTGATCATGAAAGAAAGTGTTTATTCATTTCTTCCAGGGAGGGTCAGTGAAAGGAAGGATGTGGCACAGTAGGTCAGTTCCATTCCATTTTTCGAATGCGCTTGACCCTTGCTTCTAGTCAATTATTAGATCATGCTATTGCGACTAATTCCACCTCGTGTAAGTGATTTACAACTTGGCTAATTTAAATCAAAAGGTTATATACTTAAAATGTGCACATGATATTGCAGATGAGAAGGGATTTTTTTTTACCATCTGAATGGTTTTTGTTCAAATAGATTTTAATGTAAATGCCAAGAAATTGTTAACATTTTGCCACAACCAGTACCATTGAAAGCTGCATTTTAAACATTTTTCTTGCTATTTATTTTTTAGATTAGCATGACATATCGCGCGAATGGGAATAATTCATTTTAGTATTATGGGTGAAAAAATATTATTAATGGTACTTTTCTGTTATCAGATTTTATTATTTTTCGCCAACTATTTTAATGAAATCACCAAGAGGTTCACCATTTTTCTTAAACAGAGCAATATGTTTTACAAAGCCGGCCAACCTGTTTAGTGGTTAGCGTGACTGACTACCGTTTGGAGAGGACCTGAGTTCGAATCCCAGCTCGGGAATGGATGTACTTTCTATTTCTCTCTTTCTGTGTTTCTTGTCCTTTCCTCAGATGAGTGATGAATGTTGCCCGCCCTATAAACGGGTTTGTGGTGGGGTGGCGTGGGCGATGCTACTCGTACCTCCGTGACTTGGTTCACAGGTGCCCACCGGGTAACGATAAAATGAAAAGCAGTTCCCAGCCTTGTTGTGGCTAATGTACTTACTTGCTCAAGGGTGCCCGCCATTAGAAATAACAAAAAATATTTGTTTTACAGAATTAATTTCATTTAAACTTTTATCATGGATAATAAGTAGATTTAAAAACTTGCCAAACTCAAAGAATGACCTAATTTTTTTCCTCCGATCATAAATGACACGTACAAGCAATATATGAATCGAAGTTGCCACTATTGTAAATTACAACAGTTATTTTGCAGATTATGAGAGGAAATGCCAGAAAAATTAATTATAAGTGTCATGATTACATGATCACTTTCCTCTATTTCATCATCACTCGCTTCTGATTCCTTACTCCTTCAATGCAATCCAGAATGCTGTTCAAAATCACTGCAAAATAGTAACTCTCAGTCTCATAAAATTGCTAAATTTTCGATTTTTTTAAAGCTTTTTATACTGATATTGACTGACAAGTCGAAATCCAATGACACACTGACAAAGACATGCTTTCCAAATGATCTCTTGGCGATAAAGTTAATTTATATATGCTTTAATTCCTATCTGTGTATAAATCATCTACTCAATGCTTGTCTAGTTATATGCACAGTTTTTAATACTGATTATACACACATTCGAAGCCTGAAACTCACTTTGTCATGCCCCAAGGTATAATTACTTCTCTTAGACTTCTTTTGCCTTATCACTTGTGAAAACTTGAAAATTATCCTGCAGAATCATTGATTTGATGGAAAATTTCTTGTGATCTTATCACCCAAGTTAAAAAAAATTAAAAAAGTATTGGTAACCACTAAGCACTGTGGTAATCTTGGTATCTTCGCCTTTATATAGGAAGCCATTTCTCAAGTACTGTGAACAAGTAAGGAATAATTGTACTGATTTCCTTATTTTATATAAGAATATAACCCCAAGTATTGCTAGCAATCAAGTACCGTAGTAATCTTTGTGTCTTTCCATATAGAGGGATGACAGTTAATAAGTATTGTTAACAATTGAATAAATCTTAGTGTCTTTTCATATGTTATCCATGGTGCCTACATACCTGGTATCATTATCAAGTTTATATTACAGGAGTTTTTGTGTCTCTAGAGAAATATCAATAATGTTACTTGAATATTCGAATCAATAATGTTTAAGACATATGTTTTATTATATTTAATTTAAACTGTTTTTTTTATTGGTACAAAACTATTTAACATAATGAATCAAAAAGAAGCGCGCTAAGAGCCATGGCAAAAGCAATTGGTGAAAGAACACAAATACAAGCAAAAACAAGCAGATGATAATTTTGAGTCAAGACCCAGTGATAAATCAACAATTCAGATAATAATTTTCCTTTGGTAGACTGGCAAAATGATATAATAAGGTCAAATACTTAATGTGATCAGAACCAAGCAGTACTGAAAGATTTCGCATACAAATAAAGACTATCACAGAAAGTATAAGACATTTGTGCAATATTTTAAAAGTGCATGCAATTTTGAGAAAGAGTTTAAGTAAGAGCCAAAGAGCTCTAAAAGAACTCCTTCACCTTAAATAACTATTACCATAAAATAAATATTACAATATATAATATTAAATAACTATTAATGTAAAATTTATCATTTAAGGTGATCGCGTCGCAAAGAACCAAAAATAGCTCTTGATCTAAAAAAGTCTACCTTCCCGGCTCTATATCATTTTTTTTCTTATTCACCATTCACCCAACATACGTTTTTTTGTGGCTAGGATCAAACTCGAGACATTTCACTCTGAAGAAAATAACCCTTCCGTAGGTCACAGGGAATACTGTAAATCTGAAGGAATTACAATTTTTAATGAAAACTATTTAATCTTCTCACAAAACGCTCGTTTTTGTGAATTATGAGAGAACATATATACTTCGCA
The DNA here is from genome assembly GCA_026290005.1 of Latrodectus geometricus. NCBI lineage: Eukaryota > Metazoa > Arthropoda > Arachnida > Araneae > Theridiidae > Latrodectus > Latrodectus geometricus. The sequence continues at coordinate 10,301 of JAPDSC010036856.1, forward strand.
ATTTGTATTCCAAAGAACACCGAAATTTATGATGGCATTTTTTTAAACAAAAACAAAATTGTCGTGAACATTATATAACCAAATCACATAGCCAGGCTCAACCTTGGCGAATAAATGTTATCAAATCACGCTCTAAAACGACATGACCTTCAAATATTCAAAGCCAATATATCAAGCAT
>JAPDSC010036858.1:5504-45854 GCA_026290005.1 Latrodectus geometricus
TCAACCCTCTTCTAATATGTCTTATATATCTTTAGTGTATAATTAATGAAGTATAACTAATGGTTCTCTTAAGTATACTGATGGAAATAATCTTAATCACTAGCCTCGAAATATTTAAGTATCTACATACATACATTATATTATACGATAAAGAAGGGATTACTTCTTCGTGCATAATTCTTAAAGGTCAAAGATGAATAGTAAATTAATGAAAGAAGTTGTAAAGTGTCTCCACCCAGGAATAGATAACTTATTTAAAGATACAAAGTGAATAAATCACTAGTAATCTCTACTTATCGTAATAATGCTCCTTATAACAAAGCTAATCCTTCCCAAATTATTTTTACAAACACATTAAGTCATTACAATTATAAACATCACAATGTTTCTTAATTTTGGATTAATAATTATAAAATACTTGATGATTCCAAATATGATGATAATGTTAACTGCCATAGTTTTATGATTGTGATTTAATGCGTATTTAATATATATATAGGTGACAGAAATCCTCCATACTTGCTTTTACTTTTAAAGAGCTCTAAAAAACAATAATATAATATGAAACAATTATCAAATATTGGGATTGCATTATATACAATAACAAATTACATAAACTTTATTAATTTTTATGATAAAAATAAACGTTTTATCGATAAAACTGAATAGCATGTGTAATATAAATTTTTATTAAATTTAAATATGTCCTCGAAATTATAATCAACTAAAATAGAAAGTTTAGGATGGAAAATAACGTTAGGCGTTCATTTTGTGATGTAATCAATATATAAATATTGTATTCAATATCTTATAATTATTTAAGCGTATCTGGAAATAGTTGGTAAATTTTAGATAGATTTGAGCTATTCCTTGCTACCTCAAAATCAAGTAAAGTTTGTTGTTTATTGAAGACAGGTATTTAGAAGATCCAAATTAAATTTATGAATTAATTATAACACTTATAGTAAGATTCGAATTTCATAAGCTATCTAATGACATCGCATTCATTAAACTCTAAGAAATAATTACAAACTGTTGACAAATAAAGATCAAATAATTATAAGTTATTGAACACAATAATTATATATCAATTACGTTAACTCTTTCCTTCTATTTTTTTAATCTATAATATTCTTTTAGGTGCGAAGGAATTTTGACAATACGTATTGATCTGGTTTGATAAAAAATATTATCTTGAGATTTCAATACATTTAATGAATTTTTAACAAGAGAATGATTTTCTAAGTTACAATGAATTCTCAACATTACCATCACATTTACTTAATTGAAAATCTATGTTAACTTAATCAGAATTTTTTTTTAAACTTTTTATGATTTTAATTTATTTTGTATTACTTGTGAGGACACGATTATTTGAGGTTTGCACATTATAAGACCTAGAGCACATTCATTAACAGAAATTTCAGTTACTTGTTAAATGATTTTATTCCATATTCACATTATTCCCTACTTTAAAAGCTTTATTATTTTAGTGGAGATTTTTTTTGTCGAGTGCCAGCCAGATTGGCAGTATGGGTGCACTGCTCTACTTTTTCAACTGAACCGCAATTGGGTGTAGAGTCCGACTTCGTCAGTATACACATGCCATATGTACCCGTTTATAGAGTTGGCAAACATTCATACTCCATTTATACAAGGAAAGAACAAACAAAGAGAGAGAGAAAAAGAAAGTGAGAAAGAACATCCATGCCCGAACCGGGATTTGAACCCAGACCTCACTATCCGCAGTCAGGTACGGTGACCACTAGACAGAGTAGGTGGCTTTAGTATTTCTTAATAAGACATTTGTTTTTTTCCACATTGCTTTATAAGTTTTGTTACTCTCTAAATATTTGCTCATTTAGATATTTATTACTAATGAATAATTTTTGTCCTTAATCTTTGAATAAAGATCAACAGTGCAGGAAACAAACCTAACCCTGTAATGAGTTATTTTATATTTAGATACTCATTTAGATATTTATTACTAATATATTTTGATATTCTAATATTCTTTTAAAAGAACTTTTTTTATTCTCATAAACTTTCTTAAAAGTTATTTTAATGATTCCAACAACAAAGTAAATTTACTTTGGTGATTCCAACAGCTTTCCAACGATTCCATAAGATTGTGAATGATGTGGCCTAATAAATAGGCATTATTTTAGAAAATTTTTGAACTCAAAACTATTAAAGGTATATTATGACATACAACTGTTTCAGGTACACCAAATTTAGCAAACATTATTGTTAAACATTTTACCATACTTTCCACTTAGTTTTATACTGATACTGTTTTAGTGTTTACTTTTTCTACTTCAATTCATTTTGAGTAATAATAAGTTCCCACCAAATAATTGTACTTTCTGTAAAACATTATGTCAATATAAACTTTCTGATTTGGTCTGCTTGGTACATCTTGAGGCATTAATGTTTTCCGATGCTAAGACTTCTTAAATTTAAAACTTTTCGAACTTAAGAGAAGAATTTTTGTAAATCCCATTAGATGAAAGTAGCTATGAATTACGTACTTTTGATTCTCCATTTGTATATAATTTTCAAGATAATATTTATTATCAGATCAGCTCTGGAGATGTTGTCAAATTTCTCCACATCTAAAGCAATATTATAGATTTAAAAGCTAAAAGGGAGGATGGAATTTAATTGACATATAATTATTGTATTCAATAATTTGTAATTTTTAAGCTGTTGTTGGTACTAATTTTTAGAGTTTGTTGAAAGTTAGTTTGCTCAATCATCTACCTTTTAGAATTATTTCCGCACTTGAAATTTTTCAAAAACTTAACCAAAAACTTTTTAGGGATGTAAAAATGATTAAAATATATTTTGATAACCTAATTACTACTGAGGCTACTGAAACAAAGCATTATAAAATATTAATTGAGGTAATAAACATTGTACATTTAAATAATATAAAATACGATGTGGATAAATTTCAGTTAAGAATAAATGTGGTTGAATATATAGAATAAATAATTTCTAGAGAAAGTATAAAATTTTATTCAAATCATGTAAGGCCTGTTAAAGAATTAACACAGCCTAAAAAAATATGACATTTGAAAACTCCTGGGTAGAGTTAGTTCTCATTAAAAATTTTTACCAAATGTAGCAATAATAACAGCTTGGTATTAGCTTAATGCAAGATAACCATCAAGGAAAATCATTTCGTTCTAAAAGTCTCACTAACAATAAAAAGAGAAAAGATATATGACAATGAAATAGATATAAAGAAAGAGTCTCAGACTGAGAAGGGATTTTTAGCCATATGATTTTGCTTTTGAAAAATACCCCAACTTATTATACAATCATAAAATCCTAATTCCGAATAGATCCGAACGTAAGAACGAATAATGTCAGAATAGATCTGAACGTGTTGTCAAATTTCCTTCGCACCTAAAGTAATATTATAGATTTAAAAACTAAAAGCGAAGAATTGATGTAATTTATATATAACTATTGTTATCAATATTTAATAGCTTTTTAAATTGTGTCTTAACAGTTGGTACTTGTTTTTGAGAGTTTGATATGCGGGGTTATTAGATAGCTTATGGAATTCGTAACTTACTATTAGTGTTGTAATTAATTAAAGTTATATATATAGTTTAACCTCTTAATTATCAGTCTTTGTTGCGAATTCACTGGCAATGTTTCCGCTACACATGTACTTGAGAGAACTGAAGTGGACTCAAGTGGCAACTCAAGTGGGAAGTTGTATATAAGTGAGAATCACAGTCTAAGATCCTGGTCTGTGGAGAGAATGTAACGAGCGAGTGTGCGCTCCACAACTTATTTTCAGATGTTTTTAGTTCTTGTAAATCTTGTTTATAACGTGTGTTTGTTAATTAATGTTTGTGAATAAATGTGTGTGTGTGTTCGTTTACAATAGAAGTTTTAATTTCACAAATCTCACATACTTCAGAAGAAAACATTTGATTCGACTACTGAAATAGAAGATTCGTAAACATGGTGCCGAAACCCGTGGATTTGAATACTTTGGAATCGTAACAACAAAGAATGACGCTTGGTGGGGTGAGTAAGAAATTCATTTCGGTTTGTAGAATAGTTTTGTAGTTTGTTTGAAATATAACTGGTAATGTTCTAAAGTTGTAGTAATTTTGTTTAACATTGAAATTTGTTTAAGTGGAATAGTTTCGAAATTGAAAATATGTTAGGATAGTTATCAGTTTATATTTGTTGTCGATTTAGTTCTTTCATTTCGAAAATTTGGAGGTTTCGTATGATTGTTTGAATTATTAATTGCTAAGTTGATTCGTAAGTTGAGTATAGTATTTGTGTGAGGATTTGTTAATAATTGATATTTGTTGGAAATAATTTGTTGGAGTTTCAAGAGTTCAAAGTGTCTGCTTGCATTTCTTTGGTTATGATGTGTTATTGTTTGTTCAACTATTTAGAGTGATTTACAGATTAATGTGTATTTTATTAATGTAAATTTGTTTGCAATACTTGTATCTAGAATGGCAGATAAAAAAGAAGTAGAGAAGTTTAAAAAACAGCGCACCGCACATAGAAGTCAGCTTACAAGGTTAATTTCGAAAATAGAAAATCGTTTGAGTGAATCAAATGTTGAGGTCGATGAATTAGAAAGTTTTTTAGTACAATTGCAAAGTAAAGACGAACAGCTTAAAGCTGTTGATAGTAAAATCGAAGATTTCGTTGAGACTACTGAAATTGAATCGGAAATTGAGCAGATTGATAAATATAATGAAATTATTATTTTCAACTCTATAAAATTAAAAAATAAAATAAAACTGTTGCAAACCGCAGTTAAAGATGAAAATACGAATGTCTCACTCGTAACAAATAATAGTAATGGTAGATCAAACATAAATTCCAAATTGCCTAAATTGAAATTGCAAACTTATTTCGGAGAGCCTTCTGAATATTTAAACTTCTGGAATCAATTCGAAAATTCGATTGACAATAATCCTGCTCTGTCAGATGTTGAAAAGTTTTCTTATTTGTTTGGTTGTCTAGGAGGAGAAGCTCTCTCTTGTATCAAAGGTTTCGCTATTACTGCGGAAAATTATAAATCGGCTGTAAAATTAATTAAAGACACTTTTGGTCAAAAGGATGTGTTGATCAATGCCCATGTATCTAAATTGTTAAACATGAAACCGTTCAAGCACATTTCTAACTTACATGAGTTGAGAAATTTATATTTTAAATGTCAAACTCAAATTCGTTCACTTGAGAGTTTAGGGGTAAAATCAGAAAACTATAGTGTAATGCTTTGCGCGATAATTTTAAAACTTTTCCCCAGTGATCTTGCTTTAGAGTTTAGCAAAAATCAGATTTCGAGTAGTAATCATAATTTAGAGGAATTAATGAATTTTCTGCATAGGGCAATTGTTGCACGAGAGAGAACTTTTCGTACACACTCTCCTGTCCCCCCTCCCAAGGAGCCACTTAACCAGACTGAGCGACCCAATCGTAGAAGCTTCGGCGCTCCCAATAGCAATAAATATTCCTCCGCTCATGAGCTGCTGACTAGTGCCAGTGCAAACACTTGTATCTTTTGCGGTCAAGGTCACTTGAGCCATCTCTGTGAAAATTCGAACGCTCAAAAAAAGAGAGATAAACTTATAAGAGACAAAAGATGCTTGTTATGTTGCAATTTAAATTGCTATTTAAAAGTTTGTAAGGGAGCCTGTTGTTCTTTCTGTAATGGAAAGCACGCACGTGCAATATGTTTTAAATTAGAAAATTCCAAAAGGCAAAGGATCGAGCACGACACAAATACAAAATCTAATGAGATCGTTTCTACCTCTTCAAATTTTATGAGGAATAATAGAACAGGAATTTTATTGCAATGTGTGAAGGTGGAAATAGTAGGCAAAGAGTTGTCAGATTTTGGGTTTTGTATTTTTGACAACGGTAGTGAAAGAACATTTGTGAAAAAAAGTGTTTCGAAAAAATTGAGATTAAAGGTCGTGGGTTTAGAGAAATTGAATATTTATAGTTTTGGCGCTAAGACTCCTAGGCTGCAGGTCTGTCGCAGAGTAGAGTTGAAGTTGCGAAATGTTTTGAATGGACATGAGGTGGTGATTGAGGCTTTAGAAATTGAGGAAATATCGAAAGCTGCAATAAATTTTCCAGATCTAAGTGCTCATGCTGAGATGGAGGAAAAAGGATATCATATGACATTAATGTTCGAGAATTGTCTAGTAATTGTCAAATTTCAGTGTTGTTGGGATCAGATTTTTATTGGGAGTTGGTCAAAGGATTTGAAAGGTTAAATGCATCATTGGTAGCTGTTAACACTGAACTTGGATGGTCGTTGCAGGGGAAATGTGATAAAGTGAGTGAATCCGCTATAGTAAACTTAGTTCAAAGTGATCTAAAGGTTGACTCAGCTGAACTGACACGGTTTTGGGAACTAGAAAACTTGGGCATTGAAAAAATAGAGGCAAATTGCTTGAGTGTGAAAGAACAGGAAATATTGCAAATATTTACTGATAATATTAGATTTGTTGATGGGAGATATTGTGTTAAATTACTTTGGAAGGCAGAGATGAAAGAAAAATTGGTTGATAATAGAGAATGTGCTCGTAAACGTTTTGGGTCTTTAGTGAAGAGATTTCGTAGAAACTTGTCTTTTTATGAGGATTATAAGAAGGTAATAGATGGGTATCTCGAGGAAGGTGTTGTTGATAGGTCGTCGTGTGATGCGGAACTACCGTGTCGAGAACCATCGTTTTACTTACCTCATCATGCGGTCATTCGAGAAGATAAATCAACTACTCGTCTTCGAATTGTATTTGACGGATCATCTCATGAAGAAAATGAGTTATCTATTAACGACTGCCTATATAAGGGATTAAATTTGTATCCCAATCTGTTTGAACTCCTCATCAAATTTCGACAAAATCCTATAGCCTTTACTGCAGACATTCGTCAAGCCTACTTACAAATTAGCATCGATCCAGCTGATAGAAGCTTTACGCGATTTTTGTGGACTGATAATATAAATAGTGAGTCAGTTGAAGAGTTGAATTTCACTCGAGTGTTGTTCGGACTCAAGCCCAGCCCATATTCGTTGGCTGCAACTCTGAACCACCATTTCGAAAAGAAAAGTGTGGAATTTCCAGAAACCTGCAAATTATTGTCGGACTCTTTTTATGTGGATGATTTGCTGAGTGGTGAACAAGAAGTTGATGCGGCGTTAAAGATAACAACGGAAAGTATAGAAATTCTGAAAGAGGCTAACATGACTTTGCGTAAATGGAAAACTAATTCTAAAGAACTTCGAGAATTATGGAAAAGGACAAATGTGGAAACTAGTGGAGAAAATAACAACTTATTGACTGATTTTGATACTCCATCAAAGGTATTGGGTCTGTCTTGGGACCCAGATAAAGATACAATATATTTTGACGTTACAGCTATAGTGAAATTTATTGAAGATATAACGGCGACAAAACGTGCTGTTCTTCAAGTTGTGGGTCGTGTATATGATCCCATAGGATTCTTGGGACCTTTCGTCATCAAGTTAAAGTGCCTATTGCAAGAAATTTGGAGCAACAATCTAGACTGGGATGATACACTGCCACAATCACTGTATTACAAATGGCAGACGTGGTGCAATGAACTTAAGACCTTAGACTCATTTCAAATTCCTAGATACTATTTTTCAAATTTGAATTGTAAATTTGTATCATTTGAAATTCATTCTTTTTCAGATTCATCTATGTTAGCTTATGGAGCTGTGCTGTATCTTAGAGCCATATCAACTGATGGTAATATTTTTGTTAGTTTTATCTGTTGCAAGAGTCGTGTAGCTCCATTAAAAGGCCTTACATTGCCTAGACTTGAGTTAATGGGAGCTCTTTTGTCTTCACGATTAACCCATCAAGTAGGTAAATGCTTCAATGAGTATAATGTATCTTCTTTTTTCTGGACTGACTCTACTATAACTTTATGTTGGATTCAAAGTAATTCTACTAAGTTTAAAACTTTTGTTAAAAACAGAGTGGAAGAAATCCAACATTTAACAGATCGTAATAACTGGGCTTACTGCCCTGGAAAGGAAAACCCAGCAGACATCCTTTCTAGAGGCATTTCTGGCGGTGATTTAGCGAAAAATGTCTTATGGTGGAAAGGACCACTTTGGTTGAGTCAACCCCGTGAATTTTGGCCTTGCAAACCTCCAATTGAAAATCCCTCTGGGGATTTAGAATTACGAAAGGAATGTGGAAATATAAGTCAAAATGAATGTATAATTAAGGATGCTCAATTCATTTTTGATTTAAATAACTATAGTAGCCTTACAAGGGTTTTGAAAATTACTGTATTGGTCAAAAGATTTGTGAGTAAACTGAAGAAGCAGCAGGTTAAAATGGGACCCTATACTGCTATTGAACTTATTCGTGCAGAATTAGAATGGATTAAATATGAACAAAGGCTTGTCTACTCTTCCGAATTAGAATGTCTTGAAAAGGGTAAACTGATTCCAAAGGAATCTTCTCTTTTTAAATTAGCCCCATTTTGTGATGAAAACCATGTTTTGCGTGTGAGAGGTAGACTCGAAGAAAGTAGTTTGTCAGACGATGAAATTCATCCAATTATTCTACCCAGACATTCCAGGTTTACTAAATTGTTAATTTTAAAAGAACATAACAAAATTTGTCATAGTGGGGTGTCAGCAACTCTTGCTCAAATTAGAAACAAATATTGGATTCCAAAGGGTAGACAAGTGGTGAAAGGTGTTTTGAAATCATGTTTGATATGTAATAGATATTCTGTCAAGCCTGCTAAACAAATAACTGCTCAATTACCTAAAACTAGAGTACTTGAAAGTCCCCCATTTACAGTGTCAGGAATTGATTTCACTGGTCCAATTTTTATTCGTTCGGGGAACACTCAACAAAAATCCTATATAGCTTTATTCACATGTGGGGTCACGAGAGCCTTGCATATAGAATTGATAACTGACATGTCTGTTAAAAGCTTTATTTTGTCTTTAAGACGGTTTTTGGCAAGAAAGGGAAATTGTAGAGTCATCATTTCAGACAATGCTAAGAGTTTTAGAACTCTAGATAACATTTTGAGGGACTTTTCTCAAATTTTGAATGATCCGGATTTAAAAAACTTTGTTGCAGTACATAACATCACCTGGCAATTTTTTGCTCCTCATGGCTAATGGTGGGGTGGTTTTTATGAGCGGCTCATGAGGAGTGTCAAGGAGCCTTTGAAGAAAATATTAGGTAAGGCTTGTCTTAATTTTGAGGAAATGATGACTGTCCTAGCTGAAATTGAACTAGTATTAAATCATAGACCACTTACTTATGTAAGTAATGATTTGGAGGAACCGCAGCCTCTTACCCCAGCCCATTTTTTGTTTCCTGGTGTTGAAAATGTTAAGTATCCAGGGCATTTTATTGAGATATTTGCCAATCCACCTTCCACGAAGGAAGGTTTGACTCGTCGAAGGTTATATCAGACTAACCTCGTACGTTGGCTCTGGGTTAAATGGAAACAAAATTACTTAATGCAGTTGAAAAATGCGCATAATTTTATACATCCAGTACCAGAAAATAATCTAAAAATAGGAGACGTCGTTTTGATTGAAGGTACTCCTAAATCCAAATTATTATGGCCTCTTGGCATCATCGAAGAGGTGTTTGTGGGGCGTGATGGACATGTACGTTCTTGCCTTGTCCGAACAACTAAAGGTCGCTACAAACGACCAATCCAGTTAATTTACCCACTTGAAATAAATTGATCTCTATCATCTTTATTAAATAGTGTCTTATGTATTTTGTATATATTTGTATGTTCATAATTATGTATGTGATTTAAAAAATTTTGTATTATATTGTTTGTTGTTAATATCAATTAGTGTACTCTTAACAGAGTACAAGTGGGGTGTGTTGCGAATTCACTGGCAATGTTTCCGCTACACATGTACTTGAGAGAACTGAAGTGGACTCAAGTGGGAACTCAAGTGGTATATAAGTGAGAATCACAGTCTAAGATCCTGGTCTGTGGAGAGAATGTAACGAGCGAGTGTGCGCTCCACAACTTATTTTCAGATGTTTTTAGTTCTTGTAAATCTTGTTTGTAACGTGTGTTTGTTAATTAATGTTTGTGAATAAATGTGTGTGTGTGTTCGTTTACAATAGAAGTTTTAATTTCACAAATCTCACATACTTCAGAAGAAAACATTTGATTCGACTACTGAAATAGAAGATTCGTAAACAGTCTTCAATAAACAACGATCATTTCATAGTTTCGTAATCCTTTGATCTTTAAAAAATTAGCAGAGTATTATTGAAATAATTGGAAAATCTTTTTGTATAAAAATTCGGTTATGAATAAATATGCAGAATTAAATATTTATTGGACTGCAAAAAATGTTAATTTATTATTTAAGTATTATTACAGATGAATTTAATTTTAAAATATAAATATTAAATTATATATTTGTTTCAAGACTGAGATTATTATAAAATCTGAATTAATTATATAAAATTTTAACTATAACTATAATTTTCGACACAAAACATAAAAACGAATTACATTATATTAATAATAAAAATTGTTGAAATCTATTAGATGAAATAGAATATAAAAATTTTATCCGAGCATTTTCCACTTTAACTCACTTGAAAGATTGATATGCAATTGTTAATGAATAAAATTTGTAAATAAAGTTATTAAAAAAGAAAACATAAAATAATTTCTAATAAACAATTTGTGTGCGCCTCATTATTTCTTTTTAATAAGAGAAGGAAAAAAAAGTATAGAACTTCATGCAATCAAACTCACAAAATAGTTCGTTAGTGAAATTGTGCTTAGATCCGACAAAAAGCAGCTCTTAAAAATATGCGGTTTCCTTAGCAACGGCAGAATTCTTATACACTTGTTTTTAATTCCAAGATATGACTGAGTTCCTTATTAAATATAAGGCTCACAATTAAAACCTACTTAGATGCATTCAGTATTATCTCCAAAACACTTTTTTTTTAATAAAGTAGTTTATTCTCCTATTTCTTTTGCAAATGAAAATTCTTTCTTAAAGAAAAATCTTCAAATAAAATACTTACTCCCTTGATTAGTGAAATATTTATTACATTAGCAAATAATATTGGTTTTGTAATGATTCTTCTTATTTTATTTCCTAGTTCAAAATTAATTTTTATTTGCGCATGTAAAATTAAACAGATAAAATTGCATTTTTTAATACAATTATATTTTATTTAACTCTTTGTCTGTAAAGAATTCCTTTTATTTCACTAGAAGCTTCCATTTTATAAGAAATAATAGTAAAAATCTTCCAAAATTATTTAGCTTACCAGAAAAATTTTTTTCCACTACACGTATTTCTTAGAAATGTCTATTTCTTAATTCATTGATGTATATTTTTACATAAGATTCAATAAATATTGAAAAAACTAACTTAAATATTGACTTTGAAAGAATATATTAGGCTAATTCAAAAAGAGTATTGACTGAAAATGATACAACACTTCTAATATGCGTCAATTTTATATCGATATTTATATGTTGTTTATATGTTACAGGTATACAGGTATATGTTGTTTATATGTTACAGATCCCTGGTAATGTTTCGAATGCTATTTAATATAAGGCGCTATGTTTGCAACATTACTATTTTGCATCCTTCCTTAAGACTTCGGATATTATTGCTATAGCTCTGCACAAGTATAATTTCAAAATTTAAAAAATTTAGTTGTGATTTTGTTTGACCAGCAAACAAATATTTCAGATAAGTCTTAATAAGACATGATAATATTTAGTCACCTGGGTATATCGATCACAGAATGCAGTACATGTCTTCAGTTGTACACAGAGTCTCCACAAAGAAATTTTACAATATTTTGTACTATCATTTATTAAAAGATAAGAATCATCAATGATTACAAGAAGTGTTTTAATACGCCATAAAATCTCTGAAGTTTTTTTGCATATTTATAACTCGTGAAGTTACCATTTCATACGATATACTGGTCCAAAGTGCTATTTACATTGATTCAACGATATTTCCCCCTGTATTGCTTGTACTTCGATTTTTCTCGAAACAAATCAGCTTTATCTGGAAATAATAATATGTATACAAAAATACGTCTAGCATTACATTTAAAAGAAATGGAGATTTGTCAGAAAAAAAACAATATTTATATATTTTTTGGATTCATTCTTAACTTTTTTTTAAATTCACATTTTGAGCTAAAAAAATTACAAAATTGCATTTTGACTGTGAAGACCAACCAGAAGTATGTTTCAGTTATTTGACGAGAGAAAATTCACTTTGTTTCAAACTGTGAACTATTTATTTAGTTGAAAAAAAAATGGCATTGAATTTAATGATATTTACATTATTTATATACATGGTTTTGATGATGCTTATAATAATTTGTTTGACTGTATAATTTTTGACTATATAAATTAAATAAAATGCAGAAAGTGGAGTTAATTTGGCTATAGTAGAATTCCTACTGCTCATCATTCACTCTGTCGCAGCAAAGTTAGAGAACTTTTTATATATTTCTTGCATAAAAATATTCTTACATATATTAAAACTTTTTATATATTTCTTTATTTTAGCTTTTTTAAAAAGTGATATCATTTAGATATATTATAGCGCATAATGAATTTTAATAAATCCTATTCTTATAAAATTTAATATCGCCTTTTTTGAAATATAAAAAACAATAGAAATTAACATCAGAGGTAATTTAAAATTACATTTCTATGATATCACGATTGCCGTATTCATACTTCTTTTCATGTTTTAAAATGTAATTAACATTGGCTTGTTTTTAAAGTATCCTTACTTTTTTCTACTTTTTGATTTAGGTACATTTTATTTGATATCAAATGTGTAAAGGATTGCATAATATTTGTTAATTACAAAATATTTCTTTAATTCTAGGAAGTTTTAAGATATTAGATACTGCTAGTTGAGTGGAAATTTTTTTTAAAAAAATAACAAAATTTCTTTATGATATGAACAAGTAAGTTAATCATGAAAATGTTCGTATACTATTTTTTATTTTAATTTCTTCTATATTTTTAGAAGAAATGTTTTAACAATTTATTAAATTAATGTATAAGACAAAGTGCAGATAGAATAAATTATTTCTGTAGCATTTAATAGATATTTGAATTTACTTATTAAATATAAATATATCTTGAAACATATTTTTATAAACATAAAAAAATCTATGCATCAAATTGGGATAGAGTTAGTAAAAAACAATAGTAATTAAAAAACCAATTTTTTTTACAAATATTAGTACTTCATTTTGATTTTCACAACTTTTAAAATATTTTATTTTAAACTATTCAATCATCTTTAGTGAATTCCTTTACAGAGAAATATCTGATAAAAATAATAACAAAGTGTTTCTCTATTTATTTATTTCAAGAATTAGTAAGGAGAGGTAAAAGAAACATTTTTAATAATGAATGCAATATTTAAAACTTTATCTGAAGCTTAGTATTTAACATTTTATGTTATAAACTTTTAATGTAAATAAATAAATGTTAAAATTAATAAACAAAAATTTATAAAAATTTCTCTAATACATGCTCTTTCATACATCAAAATGAAACTGACTTAATTAATATTCTTAATGATAATTTTAAGAAAATATGTAAGTATGTAATCTATTTGATATCTTAACCACTTTTAAGTAAAAAGTTAATTAAGTTTGTTTTTTTCATCTATTCTATATCTTTGCTTTTGAAAGAACTTTATAAGATAATAAGTGACTTAAATTAATCTTATTATGCTAATTTTTATTTATCTATTTTATGTTATAAATTCTTCTGTTACCAATTTTAACAATTACTTGATCCCTCTTATTTTCCTTATGCTCTAATGTTATATTATATTTTAAGAGAAAGCATTATTTATGGAATACGTCTGCTCATAAATGATTTTGATTAATAGAAACTTTGATAACAAGTGTAACAATAATTGTGACTGTAGGCATTTTATTTTAGGTTTTTATAAATTGTGTAAATATTTATTGAAAAAAATTTCAAATTATAAAATAAAGTAATAAAATATTTATACCAAAATGTCTGTTATATAGTAGTTAAAATATTTGGTTTATTCATGAATATAAGTTGTATTATTATCTATATTAATTTGATTATAAAAGAGGCTTGATTTGCTCGGTATCATTTAGCAAAATTAAGTCATTTTTTTGTGATACACAGAAATATTGATTGTGAATAGATATTAAATAATTATTACAAGAGAAAATTAATAAAAGCTACACCTTAAAATGTTTTGAAAGTTTTAAAAACTATTAAATTGCTTAAAATGCATATCTTTCTTTAATAAAAATTAATTTATACAAAAATTTTAATAATGTGTTTGGAGATCAGTCTCAATCATTATCAACAAATATGCATTTATTTTCAAAGAATATCGTTTTTAATACATGCTTATTTTTCATTAAAAGAAAACTCTGACATATAAGTGTGAGATTATTGAAATTCGATGATCTAAAGAGATTATTTAAAAAAAATATTCAAATTTATATATTCTTAACACTTTTTTCCTTAAACTATTCATTTTAAGCAAAATTACATAATTTTGCTTAAATTATGTAATTAGATTCATTTTAAGCCTGTAATTGTAGTCGAGTGTCTCTTCTAGAACTTTAGAACTTTTTCTCTTTTAGAACATAGCTTTTATTTATTTGTTTAATATTCTTTTAGAACACAAATTGACAAAATTATAAAACTGATAATTAGAATCCTATATATAAAGTGAGAGTACAAGTTTTCAAACTTGTAAAGAAAGAAAAGCGTTTTTTTTCGTTACAAGGTTGAACGTTACAAAAAAAGAAAAAGAAGTTTTACCCTAAATGCACTTTGGAAGAAAAGATTTACATTAAAGCCAAATTTAGTATAAAACTCAAATTATAGAATTAACAAAAATCTCAAATACAAATATAGTATCATAAATTGATATTTAATTTATGTTAAAATTAGATAATATAATAAACAGAAGTTGTATTTGATTCGGTAAGCTTGTAAGTTACACTTTTGGTGAAACCTTGTTATTTATTATTTATAAATATTCTTCATTGATGATAGCAGGAGTAAAGATTAAATAAATGAGTATAATACGCAATCATACGAGGGTAAAAACAGCTATTGTGTGAAATGCTGATATAATTTAAGTAAGATACATTTAATCGATATAGATAAAACAAAAAAAAACTATACAATTTAATATCAATAAGACAAAATCAGGAAAAAAAATCAAGAAATACAATGTAATACAATATGATTAAGGATAAAACATAGAGACCACGTCTTCATCAGGAGGGTAATGGCTATGCAAAATAGACACCCTTTTCTGACAAACACGAAAGGCAAAGGTCTAAAAATATTCGTGTATTCCCCCGAAGAGTGTCTCTATAAGAAGAAAATACTACTATCTCAAAATTTGAAATGAATGGAATCAAAATAATACATTGAAAACCGAGCAATACAATAAATAAACAAAGCAATATAATGAGAAAAATATATCAAATACTGAAGAGTATATCTAAATACAGATGAATGTATATCAAATATAGATGAATATGGTTGCCAAAAGTAATAAGACAAATTTCTTTACAAGTTAAATTAAGTAGTTAAAGCAGTTTCTTGAGAAAAAGCAGCACCATTCTATTATATCATAAATGAATATTTTAGTTTGCAGAGAATAACACAATTAATTTAAAAATTCAGGTTTTGTATTAGAAAATGAATGTGATAGAAAATGTCTTTATTAATACGATATAAGATATCTTTGGGCATGTAATACAGATTAGATTTACCTAGGAATCAATAGATATAAATACTGTGAATAGTACTTAGATGAATATTGCGTCATTCTTTACGTAGATAGTGTGAGTTGCCAGTGAAAGATATTAATTCGAAATTAAACTCTGTAAATGGACATGTTAAAGTAAAATTTATCTGCATTTTCTTCCAATAATCTATATTTTCAGGGTTACTATTGGTCTAACAGAATATCACAACATAGTTCTCACTTTATCACCGATCCACCAACATGATTGACAGCTGGATGGAAATAATGATGATTATACACTTGTGCAATTGTCTTCTGAATGTGCACCCATTCTTATATTCAGAAAATTGTGAAGAGCGGCTCTTCAGACCATATTACCCCTTCATCCATTTACCAATCGAATTGGTTTTGTGAGTGTTGCACGAACCAAACCATGTTTTGCATTCACATCTGTGTTTTTGGAATTGCTTCTTTTATGTAAATGCTCTGGATTTGCAGGTACCTTCTAAGTGTAACGACTTTTACTGTGGATATGTATGTTATGTATATTATATGCTTATACAAATGAGATATTATTATAATGTTTAAGAAGCGTATTCAAAATGTCGCTTTTTTCATAGGTTTTCTATTTTGATAACTACCGGCACATGTACATATCATTTAATAAAATATGAATTTTGATTTAAGATTCACTTTTACTTTGATTTAAGTATCTATATTACTTTTATATGTGTAAGATTCAAAATTTATTGATGATAATGACTGAGTAGTATACCCTTTTTTCACAGATTGAAGGTTAAAATTAAGTTTGCTTTTATAGGCAAATATTATTTTATAGATAAACTTATTATTGATGCTTTATTTGTCATGACTTTTAATATTTTGATTGAAAAAACAATAGATGAAGTTAAAAAACAAAGATCTCTATGCTTTATAACTTATAAAAATGATTTGTTCATAAATTAGTTATATAAATTTTATTGTAAGTGCTTTCTCAATACTTACTGCCTCAATTGATTTCAAATATATTATACAATTTAATCTTGTTAAATATGTTCATAGACTTATTTTATATGAAGTAAAATATGAATTGAAAACTTTATCTTAAGAAATTATTCTAAATAATTTTAATTTCTGCTATAAGATTCCATGTGTTGCATATGCATCAGTATTTTTAGTTCCTCAATTTAGTATTTCCTTAACAGTTTCTATTCAAAGTTTTATCATTTAATTTTTAAATATTTTCTCATTATTCTCTCCTTTAGCACACATAGTATATTGCTTAAAATTTTTTGTATTATAATATAAGTTAAATAGATTAGACTGTATCACATTACAAAGTAAATTAATGATTATGTAATGTGTTATTGCCAGATTTAGAAAGTAGCACATCATATATAAGTTGGTCGTTATCATTCAAAATTAATCCTTAGACATGTATTTGAAAAACTGGATTAGAAATTTCCCCGCATAACTGATCCATGGAAAATAAATCATGGTTTTAATTTTAAAACCATAAATTATACTTAAATAGTAATGTTATTCTAAAAATCATGTTTATAATAAAAAATGAATTTTATTTTTAATCTCTCAATAATATGAGTATTTAAATCAACTTCAACAAAAACAGATTTTGTTAAAGAAATTCAAAAAGTATTTTCAACTTGCCCCGATTTACTTTAGAAATAAATTGACGCAAAGATCATTTCTCACTGTACGTAAAAATGTTTTTGCCACCAACATATTCATCAGATTCAATTCACCAGTCCATTAGTACTCATATGTTATTATCTTTGAATCACTTCAAAAAAATAAATCATATATTTTCCTGAATTCAGAATAGAATACTAAAAAAAAGATGAAAAAAATATCAAGGAATTTTTGATAAATTTTCGGAGAAAGTATTTGTTAGTCATATGTGTATCAAACTTTGGGTTTGAAAGCTATTGATTTTAGAGACTGCATCCCTATTAAATTGATTAGTTTTAAGCACATAAATTTAAACCTGAATACTAATTTGTACAATTTGATTTTTAAGTTTCATAATATTTGTGTAAGAAATGATTAAATAATCTCAAGAAAAAAATTGATTTACTGCAGAAAAAAAAATTATTGAGTAAAAAGATCCTAAAATAATCCTTATAGATTTTGGAGATAATTTTCTTGCTATAAGTAACATCATAAATCAAGAGATATATAAATTAAGAAAAATATATACTTGTATTTATTAAATTGAAAATAAAAATGTTATAAAATGAAAAATTACATTTCATTAGCAGCTTTAAAATGAGTATCTTGCAATATTTTTCATTAAAGTGAAATTGATTTCCGATTAACTATTTCTTAATATAGTAGTTCTGAATAGAGAATAGTTATTCTGAAAAGATACTGCTAAGAGAAAATCTATATAAATAGTAAAATATTTACCTTAAAAATATAACCTTCCTTACATACGTGTCTTTTTTGATATTTTAAGAAAAATAATTTTCTCCGACACATGTTTTCCATATTTTATTTTTAAGTAATTTCCAATTAATTTTATTTTCAACATTAATTTTACTTATAAATTAATAATACATATTTTGTTTAATCTGCTAGTCCATTCAATGAAATGAAACTTACTTTTTTAGGTTAAGATAAAAATCACTATTTATATAACATTACAATCATAAATTTTGTGTCATGTTAAACAATTTAAATTAGTTTCAATAATTTAAAGTGTTTTTTTATGTAGCTCATTTCTTTTCACCATTAAGTTATTCAAAATTTAGTGCTTCTATGCTTTAAACTGGGATATCATTTATTTAATAAACTTAAGTAACATTTTCCCAGTATAAATTTTTTTGAATTAAAGCATTGTTAACCATAGATGATACCCATATACATGTAGCGTGTATCTTATTGTATGAATATGAAAGTTTTATATTTAATTAAGAATTAATTTCAATCTCTTGTTATCTGAAACAATTATTTTACTTTGTTTGAATACAAAGGGATATAAGCATTTGCTTTTACATAATAAATTTTAAGTCATTATTTAAACTTTAGAAGATAAATATAAATTCCTGTAATAATATGTATTATTATTTAGTAATCAAGCTTACTACACTTTATTTCTCTTAATTAAATACACAATAAATTAATTGCATGTTTAATGAAACAGTTTAAGTAAAAATGCCATGATTCAAAAATTCATAGATCATTACTTTTTTAATTCAAATAACAACTGTGTATCTTAAATATTATTTTAATACAATGACAATTCCATAAATTTTCAATTATAAAGAATAATATTCAATGAATATAACTTAACCAATTTTTAATGAAACAGGTATATCGTTTAAAAATATAGAGCTAATAATTTTATCTTTACATTCCACCTGCTCACGTGTGGTACTGTGGCAATGGTCCTAGTTATTCTATTGCTTTCAAGATTTCTGGAGCTGATCAGACTACATATTCTTGATCAATAGATTCTAGATTTCTAGGTCAATACTGGTCATCTTCATGGCTTTAAATTTGATGGGAAACGTAAACTCTATTCAACCTGTTGTAAATGTGAGGCCAACCAGGTTCGCTCCCAAAACTTTTTTTGTTTCAGGGATTTAATAAAGAGGATTTTCTGGCAAATCCCTTGTTGTTTTTTTTTATTATAAGACTGAGGTCTCGTGGATCTGGTTAAGCAAAGCTACGCCAGATGGGATAAGAAAATACAACATATTTATCAATTTTTCATGTTAGTTATATGAACATGTTTTTATTTCAATTTACAAATTTTAATTAATATATTCAAGTATATTTATTTTCTATACAACTTATACAATGCCCATGAAATTGTATTTCAGTACATACTTAGATACAATAAAATCTGTGCACAAATTTACTATAACAGTAAATTCAAATTTATACTCCTCATCAAATTAAAGCTTTATTTTTTCACTAAAATCTCATGAATTGTATTGTAAATATATATTACAAAGTTCTTTAAATGTTCAAAACTAGATAATACACTTGAGTCTATTCAGAAAATAAAACTAATTAATTTAAATTCAAATATTTATAGGATATAACTATGTAAAATATACTATAAAATAACACTCTTCTAAAAATTATTTTTTTTTGCATGTGCATGAAATGAAAGAATGAAATAAAAAAGCTATAGTAAAATAGAAACAAAATGTTTGACTGTTGGAAGCAGATTGTGAGGTAAGAAAATGCCTAACCTCAGCCAAGTGAATTGTTCTTGAAGTTAATTTCCTTTGTTGATTTGAAAACATGAAGTAAGTAAAGCATTACAAAATTTATATTTTTTATACAATTTATATAAATCCAGTTGCTAAATTAATATCCTAAAATCAGAAAATAATTTGTAATTCTTTTTACATATTTTTGCTTAAATAGAAAAACATTCCCTGAAGAAATAACTTCATTACTCATAATTAAAAGATTTTTTAATATGTTGACAAGTTTTCTTATTGTATTGGAGTATTTTTAAATAAATTGAGAGAGCTAAATTGTAAAACTAAATTTTTATCTACAAATATTTATCTACAAATAAAAATGAACAGTAGTAATTGGGGCAATTTCTGTATTGAATAATATAATTTTTCAAGCAAATTAAGGTTTAACTTGACAAATATATTATTGTTTATAATAATATTAAGTGAATAAAGTGTTGCGTGTTAACAAATGCAATAAAATATCTAAAAATTGATATTTTAAATTTTTTTTGTATTTGCTGCTTTATTTATAAAATTTTAAGAAGTTCAAAGACAATATTAATAATCTTTAAGTATCAAATATAAACAAAATTAACATTTAATAAAACCACTATTGTTAATTAATTTTTAGAGATCATATAAAATAATAGATGTCATCTCCATTGTAGGCTTATTTATACAAATTACTATCAACTGTGGTATGATAGTAGTAAAAGTATGAAATTCCAAGCACTAATGCATTCCAATTTATATAATTATTATCAGAGAAAACTTTAACTTTTCTTTTTCACATTATTTGTACTTTTATTGTCTTTAGTGAATAGTTAGAAGTTTAAAATATAATATGAAAATATGGTTCTGAAAATATTCTTTTTGAATATATTGTGAAAAGTTTTTATAGAAACAGTATTAAGAATTACATAAAGATATTTCATTTTAAGAAAACTTATGTTAAACTTAGTAAGAATTTTAAAATTTCTTTTGTTTGCACAATAGCCTGCTCTCACTTAAACTAGTAGATCATGTAAAGTTTTTCAATATTTTAATATATTAATATCCAAAAACGCAAAATTCTGCATTATATATTAAATGCTCTATTTTTTTGATACAATTTGTGTTTTTAACTGGTGGTCGTAATGATTCTGTTCTAGTCAGAGTTTAAATAAATTTCATATTAATTCAAGAAAAAATATTACTAATGTTTTGTATTGGAGTTATCTTAATTTGTTTTTGAGAAATTTGGTTTAATAAGTTAGCATTGATTTTTATATAAATTATATAAAGTACTAGAAAAAGTTCAAATTCATAATTACTATTATTCATTCGCTTATATTAATTAAAATCTTTTTAGGTTTATAATTTGTGCAATAATTAATATAAACAAAACAAATTATTTTCAAAAATATTTCAACAGTTCAAAATTGACTTTTGAAGTATAAAATTTTAAAAATAGTTTCGGAAAACAGCTATTTCATCCTGCACATATCTGGTATCCAATTTTCAAGGATTTCCAATGTATTTAATTTACAAAAATAATTTTTCTTAGTTTATTTATTATCGGAAATATTTTGATATTGTACTTATTATTTGCAAGCCATATGAAACCTTATTTGAATTATCAAATCATTATAGATCCATGTTACCAAATGAATAATAAGAATAAGAACCTAAGTTTAGAGGAGATTATTCTGGAATATGTGAGAAACTGAATTGTTGACACCATCAATATTCCTTTATTCTATAACTAATATATTTTTTATGTTAGTTTGCGCTTAATTTCATATTTTAGATTTCTAACAAATAATGCTTTTAATGTACTCTATTGGGATTGAATCCAACAGTATATGTGTTGTTTTTAAAATATTGGGATAATAGAGGAACACCAGAAACCATGTTAAGTATCTTTATTATTAACGAAACTACTTCTAAGAGATTCTTTTACTTGTTATTTTTAAGCTTATTTTCTTGATATTTAAATTTAAGAATATGATTCTTTAAGCTATCCATGCACGCCAAATTACATAATATTGAGGAAAACATACTTGCACTCCCATTAAAAAAAAAAAAAAAAAAAAAAAAAAAAAAAAAAAAAAAAATCTTCTCCACCATGTTTATCTATGAAAATGAAGTTCTTTGGATTAAATCTCTATTTTTTAATTCCTTACATAAACACGCTTTCACTAAATTTAATTTCTTCTCAGTTTCTTCAGCAAATTAAAACTCACCCTATAATGATTTGGAATTAGAATTGATTTTGTGAAAGAGAATTTATGATTCATATTTTTTGTTATTATGAAAGATTATCTACTGGAGCAGAAATTTCATGTAATTCTGTAAGAATGAGTAGTTGAAGATTTTTGATCGAAATTTATATAGAATTGCTTTACATTATTCTGTAGAACTTTTTGCAGCTCTCAAAAGTGTGTTATTTACATAGTTTTTGACAAAAATGTGGTTATGCAAAGTTTGCTTTTCTCATCAATATATTCGTACTTTGTTTTCAAAGCTATTTATTTCCTTAAAATGGTGTATCAATACTGTATACTTAAATTTCAAAAAATATTTTTATTTTGCGAAATTTTGAATTGATTTGTCAATATTATGACAAAATATTTATTTTGGGTTTTAAGTTTTTTTTTTCTCCTGTACAAACTTTTTTTTTGAAAAAGTAAATAGAATAAGCAAAGTATGTAAGCAAATATTAAAAGTGAAAACAAAACACAAAAGAATATAAGGCAGTCAATTCTAATTTATTGAAAAATATTTTGGTGTAAAAAACTTGTGATATTTTTTCTGATAATTATTTTTATATAAGAATAATATTTTGCTTTAAAAGTGTAAAATATTTTCTAATCATATGATATGTAACATATGTAAAATATTTATTTCCATATTCAATTCCAAGATGCGAAGTGCCTTTTATAAATTTCCTAAGTATAGAAATAAAAAAAAAGTTTTAGCCGCTACTCTAAATTAATTTTTTTCAAATGAATACATTGTACAATTTAATTTAAATATTTATTTATTTACTTTTGTTTATGTCTTTCTTATATTTACATTTAAGTGAAGTTAATTAAAATGAAGCAATTAAATATGAGGCAGTTTTATCATACTTATTTATTATGTCCCTCTGTAGATTATCGAAAATTTTTATTTTATTATATTTATAACTTTTTATCTAGAAATAGAAGAGTTTTTGGACAAAACTTTTATTTGACAGCGTTTTGTTTTGAATACATGAAAATTCGTCTCTGATTAAGTGTATAAATTATTAAGTTATGGAATTTAAAACTCTAAATTCACTTCTATATTTTAGATAATTTTATTGTATTATACAAATTAAATATTTTTTTTCGAAATTATTTTTTGCTATATAAATTATTTATTTGCAAAATTGTTTCTTAATATAAAAATTTGTTTGTTTATCGAAGAATAAATTAAAATTTGCTACTTCAAGAGTTTGTTCCCAATCAATATAGCGTTATTGAAAATGAGGAATACAGTGCGTAATTATATGTTTTATCGCCGAAGAAAATGATTTAAACTCCTTTATTAAAAAAATTCGGAAATTCTCACTTTTTTTTAACATTTAAAGCAATTTAATCCAGTGGAAATAAATAGAACAGAAACTTTACATTAAAAAAAAGTCTTATTTTAATGCTTCAAAAGATTTATTATATGATTTTTTTTAAAAATATTTTCTATCTTAAATACGTTATTTTAGTCTCGTTCCAAATAAGCATCCATTAAAACTAAGAATCTTCAAATATTGTTAAAAGTAAGTGTTAAAAGTAATTCATTCAAGTAAAAAAGGTGTAAAATTATTGTAAATCTTTCTGTGTATTTTATTATCTAAATGATTAACACTGAATATAGTTTTAAAAATTCTATGAAAAAAATATTTGCCTTCCGCATTTTATTAATCAATTAATCATTACAGAAATTTCCAAAAATGTAAGTGTTTTTTCATAAATATAGCAGAATATTATTACACTAGAGGAAATAAGAAAAATCTTTAAATTAATATAATAACTTAAATATAGAAATGAAAATTTTCCATATTTTTTTATCTTTTTGAAGTGTGTTTACTTTTTCTTGTGTGTTTTTAGCTATAGTTAAAAATTACTTAATCCGTGAGAATTTTCAATCTTAAAAAAATTCAATTATCCAATTAATAAGTTATAAATTATATGGAAAAATAGAAAAACAAACAAAAAATTGCATTGCTTATTTCATAGTTGTTTTTTCAATAAAATACGATTGTATATTATGTGTTAGTAATGGTACAAAATGCAACAATGCAGTGGTGCCACATATCTGACAAGCTCAAGAAGAAAAAGAAGAAGATGTGTTAGTAACTCAATGTTTATTTTATAAAAAAAATAATTAGTTTATGACACAAATATATATGACTGTTTTATCTATTTTCTGCATCATCTTTTTCATGATCATTAGTTTTATAGATTCGATAAATTTGTAAAGCAGTTATTGAAAATTTTATTTAATAATATTTTGATAGCAAATACGGTATCGATATTCTCATTTATAGGGATATTTGAAATTATATATAAATGATGTAATTTTATAACATTGATTTAAAATGTAATAATGTTAAATTGTAACATTTTATAAATACTCATATGGAAACTATTGTGTTTTCTTTATATTATTAAAGTATAGTATAATTAGAATAATCGAATATAAAAAAATACTTGTTTATTCGTAGTACAACGCTATTCATATAATTATTATTAATACCACAAGAAATAAAAACTATTCATTAAAAAAATATAATTAACTGTTATAAATATAAAAAAGGTTAAAATTCAATTTTCAAATTTTGTCTTTAAATAAATTTATATTTCTTTAGCAAAAAATTATAATTGAATTTGAATGAAACAAAAACAAAGTCTGAATATTGTAAGTAATTTTAACAAAGTAACATTTTTTTTATTTAAAAGATTTTATTATTTTTATGATGAATAATTACTGAAATGAAAATCTTTTACAGAATTTTCATTTCCCAAATAATTAATAATTACGAAGTATTCGCATATATCGAATAAACATTATTTGTTTTTACGAATAGTTTTATTTTTAATTTCCTGCATTTGTAAGAATTGTTGTTAACTCATTATTTACTGATTAGTTTTATGAAACCCATAAAATCAGAGGTAATTTGGAAATGAAATAAAACTCAACACATCAAGAAAAGCAGGAAATGAGTCAGAAGAAATAAACTTGAACTGTCCTTTGAAAAGCAAATAATCTGATTTCCAACAAAGCAAGAATGCTTTTTCTGCTTCCAAAATTCTCATGGGAGCACTTTTCCATTCTTTTATTATATTTTTGTTATTCTTTTAATTTAGATTGACGTGTAGTGAGCAAAAGGAGGAGTTGATTGAGGAAGCTGCCGGTAACCTATGTTACTCAAGTAACAAATGGCATTTGATACTTTCAAAGAAAAATAAAAGCACATTTTCTTCGTTTCACTCTTTGATTCTTAGTTTTTCTTTGCCACTCAATTGTCTCTTTGATAAAAGTTTTTCAAAGTTTTCAAGGTCTGCATTGTATTTTCCAAAGTTCTTTATGCTTTTAAAAATGCAATTTAAATTATTACCGCAAGTTAAATCAAAAAGAAACACTTGCAGTCTTTAACTTAAAACTGAGTTCAAAGAATCTAAGTTTAAAACAAATGATAGATACGGAATTCAGTACATTATTATTTGTTTCGAATGCTTATATTGTTGAATAGAATTTCTTTTATGTTTATTAAGACTTTTCTAAGTTAAATCAAATAAACTTCATTTTTTTAAATAAAGAACGCACAAAGTATAATAAAATAAGTATTAAATGTTTAATTAATTTACAATTAAGAAATAAAAAAAACTTTACATTTTCTTTTTCTTTATTTATATAGGAAAATAATAGAATAAACATAATGAATTTAAGTAATTATGAGTTAATATTATTATGTAAAATAAAATTTTGTTTTATATTAGATACAAATTAAGGACTCGAATTGCTACGATAACTAACAAAATTTTAATTTTATGATTAATAACATAGTCAGCTATACCAGGAAGAATATCCCACTTTAGAAAGATTAGAAAATTTGAATGAAAATCATGTAATGTATTTTTGTATATTATTCAGAAATTATATATTGGAATACTGAAGAATCTGCTTAACATTTCCCTGCTATTATTAACATTATATTTGTAAATATAAATGAAAGTAATACAAAATACTCAGAATTGATTTTCTATAAATTATTTAGATAAAAAAATTTAAGTAAAATTAATATTTTATTATAGCATTCAAAATAAGAAATTATATGTAATTATGCTGCAAATTAATGGAAGAAATATTTTATGATTTTTTTCTTCATAATGGAAAATACTTTATGTCATTCTTCAGAAAATGAGAAGATTGTCTTTATTTTCTTAATGTTGATAATGCATTTCATTTTTGCTCTTTTTTACAATTGTATTAAATATAAGTTGAAAAAATCTTTCATACAGAAATGCTAAGCATTTCACGATTACAATTAAAATAAAACATTGATTAGAAAAGTTTAAAATTATGAATGAAAATTTAGTATTACTTCAATTTATATCCATATCATGTGGAGTTTTCGGTAAATTATAATGAGTATTTTGTTAGTCCTGAATTGCTCTAACTATACACTAAGTTTACAATCAAGAAATATCTTAAAACATAAAAGAAATCACACATTTATTTTCTTTCAAAATGGATAAAAGTTATTCTAAGTGTGTATTCCTCCAAGAAGGATATTACTGTATTTTGACAAGAAAATTCTAAACAAATAACAATTGAAATCAATCTTTAGATAAACAGTGTTTTAACATAAGCAATCATTTAAATATTTTAAAACGTGATCACTAATAATATAAAAAAATCTATTTTACAAACATTTCTAATCGTGATGCAAGAAAAATATTAAGGACAATAGATTTAAATGTCTACTATGTATGACTTACTTGATCTCATTGTAAACAGAGTGCAATTTTAAATATGAAATTAATATTTTAAAAAGAATATATTATATATTTTGTACAACATATATTGTACAGAATCATTTGATGCACTGTGCTCTGAATATAGTTTCATATTGTAAACGAATATTTTGTAAAAGAAATTTACCTCCATTAAGTTAAGGTTAAAATTAGAATTTAATTTCGAATTTATCATTGATACAAAAAAATTCAAAAGAGAAATGTATTAATGAATAAAAAACGCATCTTTGATAAATATCTTAAGTATTTGCTGAGATTTGAGCAAAAAGTTATAATCAATTTTATTTCCAATTTTACAAATTATGCACCAATGAGCTTAATTTTGTATCTATGTGACAAAGGCATTGATGTATACGTTGTAAATTTGTTAGATGCACATTTCTTTAATATCATTGATTGGATAAAAATTGAATTTTCAATTTCGAATGTATTACAAAAAAGCTTTAAAGAGCATTCTCATTTAAAGAGCATTTCAGAATGTGATAAATTCAATATCAGTTTAGTTTATCACTAAAGAGATATTCTTTCTTATTCAGATATTCAAGGCTTCAATAGACTGATACTTACAGATTAAAATGGATTAAATTGATTCAATTGTACAAACATAGAATGGGAATTTATCCAAAGAATTGTTGAACAGAAGTGCAGAGATCTAACCAGTTAGCTAACAGCGGGGTTGAGGAATGATAACATGAAAATGAAATATTTATGATAACTAAATCAAATTTATATATTAAATATAACAACTACGTTTTTCCTAAATAAGTTAATTATACAAATTAAAGAAAAATTCTTAAAATAAAGTAATTATAATTGAAATAAATATTTTTTGCTAAGTTTGTGTGTTTTAAAAAAATTCCTTAATCATTAGAAACACTTTTAAAATGCAATATTCATTTTTTAAACATACAAAGTAGTAGACAATAATTTTACAGGCAACAAAGCTAATTTACTGAGTTTATAATAGTTTACTGCAGCATATACAACATAAAAACGTAAAATCTGTTAAGTGACTAAAATGTATAGAGGAATAAAAAAATATAGATTTTACTTTTATAAGAAAAATGTGGATCACATGATAATTAATCATTTGTACATACGATTTAGCTTTTGATGTACATTATAAATCAATCTTGTTTATGACATTTTTTGTAATACATTTCTGAAACAGCTGAAATGTCGATTAATAGTTCTTTGAAACAACACTGTGATGCGAAACAACACTAACAATTCTGTTATGTCTTTCAATAATGATTCCCATATACAGATATTAATGTACATAATGCTAGTCATTCATTATTGGAAAATAGTACATTAGGAAAATATCCTAATATTTTCCGATACTGCTATCTTCTAATTTTGAGAGAAAATAGCTTTGGATTCTTAGGAGTTAATGGCATATTTCTAAAAGAAAATACTTCTTACAATCAATATTTAGATTCATTTATAATATAATGATGTTCATTCTATATATTCAATTAATTAATCAAAAATGTAACACTAAATACATTTAATAATTGTTAATGATAACATGAATATCTATTGGTAATAGTTAAAATAGTAATGCTCACAATTGTATGGCAAACGTTAGTGCTTAAATATGTGATAATGTAAAAATAAATGCTATGAAATCATAGAGCAAATCACGGATATACAAATCCAACAAAAAAAGGATATAGATGAGACAAATTTTCAAAATGATATATGATGAAATTTAAGTTGAAAAAGTATTAATAGTTTATCAAAGTGTTTTTTGCTTACAGATTTTTAAAATTCTCTAATTATTAATTATGTTAACTATTATGTAATTTCTTACTGTTGAAAATGTATTAATACAGTATTTCATTAAAAAATAATTTTAACAAAAAATTTCAATGAAGCTTTGAAACAATTTAATCAATTATTAAATAAATTCTTATTCAACAATAGATTAAATTGTTTCAATTCAAATAAATGTTTCCCAATTCTGATAACATAGTTGCTAATCAATTACACAAACAAGAATACATGGTTTTACTTAGATTAACTTTAAAACTGTGCTCATGTAATATCTGTTTTCAAAATTCAGTAATAATAATAAAGATATATCTAATGAACTATTCATCTGAATACCAATCACAATAGTTTTCTACTATACAACATAAATGATGTACTACATCTAGAATCTTTTTTTATCATTCCTGTTTACATTGCATCTCTTGAAAACGTATTGGTTTTCCCCATGATTTTATAAGATTTTTCACGGCTAATTCATAATTGTCATCTTTTTATCTTATATCTTTTATAAAAAAAATTATAGGTATGGAATTAAAATTTCAATGATGTTTTTAATAACAGAATGATAAATTTCGAAATTAATAAACAATGATAATTATTTTGTATCATACAATAAAATTCTACAGTAAATAATCTTCAATGATAGTGTATTAATTTTCATTAAGCAAAATTATGCAGATTATGTAGTTACTCTTAATCATTATCATTTTTACCTCTTTGAATTTGTTAAAAATAATGCTTATATTACACCCTATTGTCTTCTCTCAAAAGTTTCTATTTACTAAGTAAAATAGAATTATAATTAAGAAAGGAAACTGTTTCTGAACATTTTTATAAAATGTGATGTTACATGAAATGAATGTTATGAAGTTTCAGAAAAGACCTTAAGTAATTAGATCAAAGTTAAAGTCACCTATTTCCACCTATTTCTAATAATTTCACATTTCTAGTTTTAAGCTGCCTATTGTCTTTCAAAATTATATTGTAAGGTATCATATTCTATTTTTGGTATAAAATATAGTAAGTGAATTTAAAGAATCTTCAAAAGTTGATTTCATTTTTTCAAAATTTATCTGTCAAACGTTATAAAAATTTAAGAAATTATATTTTTTATTTCTCAAATTAAAGCTTAATTTAACATTACTAAAGAATATTTCTTAAACTATTTATTTTTTTTAAACTTTTTACTAACTACTTGAAAAGAATTTTTTTAAAAGATGTGCTCATATAATTTATCTATTTATAATTTAAATTAAAATGTTTTAAAAATGGGTACACATTATATAGGAACACAGTGATTAAGAAAAGTATTAATTTATATTTTTACATTGCTAATATATATATAAGAAAACTTATTTTATATACTGATTGTATCAAACTGTCAAAAATAATGATAGAGTTTCTTATAGATCTTCCGATTGCAATAATGAAACTTAAAATATGTTGTTTAATATAGAAACAATTGAAATTTAAAATAAATTTTTCGAACATTAATATATTTTATTGGTTTTATTTATATATCAAAAACGTTTATCTATCATACATATTACTATATTGGTACCATAAAAAATACTAAACTATTATACATTTATAATACACACGATATATATTTAAAAACATGACAGGTATTTTTTATGTTTAGAACCTGAAATGCTATTCAAATACTTAAAAAAAAAATTAAAGCATGAAAAGCAACTTTTATATAGAAAAAAGTAAAATATGCATCATATACATCAAACTTCACTTAAATACTGAGAAAACATGAAGAATGAATTTATAGTAAAAGAAGCTATTTTTAAAGTTTAAAATTTGAAGTGCATCAAACATATAAACACATTTAATAAATGGGAAAATTTTAATATTTTGAAACATTTTCATCACAATAAAATGATATTCATTTGGTGCAGTAAAAACTTTTGACACATTTAAATATACATATATTGATAAATATTATAAAAATATAAATAATTTTATTAATGTGTAAAAAGAAAAAAATTATTAGCCTGTTCATTTAAATTAAATGGAATTAATTTGAATTACATTGCAATATAAAGAAGTGCTAAACCTAGTAGATATAAGAAATGAAGGCTCTTTTACATTTATTTTATATTAGTGCCTTAAGAAGAGACCATTTCAATAATAACAATTTAAATTTTTTTTTTTAAATTCACTCAATCATTTAACAACTCACACACCCACTAACAACAAGTTATATTAAGTTTTTGTTAAACTCACTCACTTACCAACTCATCAAAATTTCGAATTAGGAAAAAATTTAAATTTTAATTTTGAATTGTTCCAATGTTGTTTTCATCATTTGTTATACACTATGAATATCGTTATTGATATTGGAACCAAATGTGACTGACTTTATCATTCTCTTAGTTGATTCTTAGTTCTTTACAAATCATTGCATAGAAAAAGTGTAGGCCTGGGAAAATTAAAATAATAAAGGACTTTATTCATTTACATGCTCAGTTTAGAAATTCCTGGAATATAAAAAATAGGAGCAATTCTTGTGTTAAAATAAATGGATTAGGTTTTAACTAAAATTGTTCATAGGATATTTTAATTTTTTTGATATGAATAGTTTCCTTTTGCACAAATTCATTCATCATCAAATATATTAAGCTGCTTACACATTATATGAAATTAAAGTAAAAGTATGAAATATCAAATATCATACTTTCTAAAATGATTTAATATATCGTTTATTAAATTTGAATTAATAGTTCGTTATAAATTTATAGTCCAATCAAATAGCAAATATATTTGATTGAATACATTTGCAATGCATTTGTTGTAATTTAGATTATATTTTTAATAATACTATTAAAAATTTGTTCTTTTTGAGTTAAAACTGATAAAAGCTGAGCTCTTCATAATAAAATGCTATTTTATTTATTTAGTTAAATAAAAAAAATATTCTTACTTATATAATAAAGAAGTCATTATGATTTTTTCTAAATAAAACGCTATTTTTTTTTAAATACTAATGTCTACAGGCTTCTCAATTACAGAAGCCAGAAATTTAAATTTTCTAAAATAATATTGAGAAAAGGAAACAATGAGTTTTTAAATATAAACTCTAAATATAACTATGCACAGTTTAAAGAATATATTATATGTAATCATTTTAAAAACGGAAAAATGTATGATTACAAACTAGATGAGAAATATTAAATTAAATACTGTAAAATTTGGAAATATTAAAATAAAATAAATAGTAAAATAATTTGAAAAGTGAATATTATTGGTATTAAGACGCATCAATAACAAAAATAACTTTCCTTATTTATAAAATCATTTATACTATTAATATTTAATATTATTCTTTTGAAATTCAATTACAAGCCATTTAATTTTTACTTTGAAGTTTTGGATTCAATTTTTACTTTGAAGATTCTGGAAGAATGTAGTTGCTATTTTATATATACCGAAATATTACTTTGATGAAAAAAGTGAATTTTGTTTCCTAGTAAGAGTGTTTATTAAAATAGTTTAAAACATATTTAAATTTAGAGAAACAAATTTAAAGTTTAAAGAAAATAACTGATACATTCACATCCAAATCTTGATTATCATATATTAGGTTTTATATTATATTTATTCATAGAAAAAGGAAGTCTCTGTATATCATATAACGCTTTTTATCTCTGTACATATATCTCTAGATATATCTTTGTGGAAGTAAATAAGAATTGCACATATTTTACTTTTATTTCATATGAACCATTACAAGAAAAGTTATTTTCTTCAAATCATAAATTGCGAAACAAGTGGCATCTTGTGTGATTTACTCTGGCAAGAGTATCATGGTCGATACAAAAGAAAGAGTGAATGCTATTCAACCAGACAAGACAGCATTTTTTTAGCAATATATTTCAAGATATGAGAAAATACATAAGTTAAAGGAACGTGTATTTTCTTCTATTATTTGTTTGCATTTTTGTTGAAAAATGCATTATTTGGTTGGGAGAATAACTTGAGTCAACCATAAATAATATTCTGTAGTAGTCAAAAACATTAAAATTTAGGTAAATGCAATTGCATGATCTTTTCAGTTAAATTTACTGATTCCTCGATTATTAAATACTTTTTTTTTTGAAATTTATTTAAAAGTTTATTTATAAAATCTAATATGATATATGTAGTGTAAATAATACTCAAATATTCCCAGCTTTAATTTTATAACTTCTCATTTACAATTTACAATGCTCACAATTTACAATTGCATTAGAGAGAAATATGACTTTTAAACATAACTTGATTAACGTCATTAAATATCACATTAAAATATTTTTACTAAATATTTACATGAAAAATATTTTGTAAAAACTGATGGATTACTACATGCACGTGACAGTTTTTCAACTTTTGACCATTTGAAAAACAAATATTTTTATTTTAGACAATGAAAATTTTTGCTTACACTATTTCTAAATATAGAATAATAGAGAGAACTAGAGATAAAACTTGATTTTAGAGGTATTTGAATAACTTGCTGTTGTATTCAGAACATTAAAATACCTATTCCCTCAAAGTAGGCCCTCTTCTTCCAAGTAAATGTATTATTATTCAAAAAATTTCCTGTTGATTTTAAAATAACATTGAAATTCAAAATGATAATCATCTCATGGTTAATAAAACTCGTAGAGTTAAATTATACTCCTGATGTTACTCATCATATCAGTTTTTTCATTACGACAAGAACTGTGTCGTGTACATGAAAAAAAGAAGTATATAATAGCAAAATCGTGTTATAGTTTTTCATATTAAAATAAACAAAACCATGTATTTATTTAAAAATATTGTATAAAATAAATTAAAAACATTTAAATCATTTCTTTAATAAACAGAAATAAAACATTAATTTAATTTGTTATACTCAGAGTACCTTTTTCTACATCACTAAATTCATTTATTATAAAAATTTTCATTTCATATTAAATTTTACAAGAATTAATTACATTATATATTAAATTACCTTCGTTCTAAAATTGCAATTGTCTTTTCACATTTAAATGAGAATGAATCTCACAATTCTCAAGTGGATTATGCTTACCTAAATTCAAAAATTGTTTCACACAATCCCATTACAATGATTTAAGCATAAATTTTACAAATTGATTAATTTAAAAACAAGAATTTTTTCAACAAAAGTAATTTGTAGTAAATGATAAATAATTAATCATCAAAAATGTCATTTTTCTAAAATTCGACAAAAGTTGTAAGAGTCATTCATTTACATTGATTCCAAAACATGGTGGGATTAAATTTACAAAAATTACTTACTTTCCATTTAATATTACTTTGATGGTTTAATATATTTACATGCATGTTCAGATAATAAAATAAAAATTTAGATGTTTATTTATCATTTTATTAACTTAATTTTATATGAAAATAACCTAATAATTATTTATATACATCATATATTTATAACTGTTTAATTGAGGTAAATGTTTTTAAGAGTTTTACATCAATAATGGTGCACATTTTTCATATGATTATTTATTCTAATATCTTAATAAAAAAGAATGCAATTAAAAATAATTTTATTCTTTTGTTCTTTATAATTCCTGCAATAATCTGTATTTTTATTTTGACAAATACTAATATGAAATACATTAAAATACACTAATTTTATAACAATATAAATTATTTTTTATAAGAACTAAATATTCGAGACTTTTGTGTGTTTAATGCATCGATTGGTTAATTTGTAAAAACTTAGAGTAAATAAATAATGATAATTAGTTGTATTGAGTATTTACATGTATTTCTTAGCACACAATGCACGTGATGTTATCGTTATTTGGAAAATACAGGAACACATTTTTTTGGTAAGAACAATAATTTTTTCTATGCTTTCTACACTTATATTAAATTTCACTTCTTAAAGGTTAATTCTTTTTCATTCGAGAACTTACATTAGGAATGTTCTGAGAATCTCAGGAATCTCTTATAAGAAGTTGTTGAAGATTTTTCTCGATATTAGTACCAAATGATATCAGGAGAGAGGTGGATAAAATAAAACAACGGAATAATATATTGGATTACTTTCAATCTCCTACGATACTATTCCGACACTTATTACTTTGGATTTTTTCTTCTTGAATTAAATTTTGTTGTAAGCGTATTCTAAGAAAAAAACTTTTCCCGATAGGGTACAGAATGCATAGAAATCAAATAAAAGGATTCTTTCCCGTGAATCTAATGCACTGATAGATTTTTTAAATAAATAAAAACAAAGGCATTAATTTGCAGATTAATAAAAACATTGCACAAAAAATTTAATTGATGTTTGTCTAATTTATCCCATTAAAATTTCATACGAAGTAGAATAAGATACTAAAACTTATAGTTTAAAACAAAGGAACTGTTTTAAATTCTTAGGAACTTTACTTTTTAATATAACTGATCATTGTTTCATTGACTAATGAAATAAAATAAGATTTTTATAAATTCTTTCGTAAAACTGGAATTTAAGTTAAAATATTCTAAAGTTTTATGTGTAAACGTTTCTTAATTTGAGCAACAAAAATAAGATACGCATTAAAAACAATTAATTTTAGGATTTATATTAGATTCCTTCTTCATATTCTCCTTTTTTAAATATAATTAACTTAATCGGTAGATTTGTTATGGTTTTTCAATTCTTTTTATAGATTGTGATGACAAGAATTCTGATTTAGACATGGAACACTTCTGTTAACCTTATTTATAATTGTTTTACTAGAGATTAATTCTTATTTTAAGTATGTATGTAGTTTTGTAAGACCCATGAGTTTTTCTATTTCTTGATTAGTCTGTATTTTT
Source organism: Latrodectus geometricus (assembly GCA_026290005.1). Taxonomy (NCBI): domain Eukaryota; kingdom Metazoa; phylum Arthropoda; class Arachnida; order Araneae; family Theridiidae; genus Latrodectus; species Latrodectus geometricus. The sequence continues at coordinate 41,189 of JAPDSC010036858.1, forward strand.
TAAGTATCAACTAAAAAACTATGATACAAAACGTTATATGATAACTGTTTAGCTGTATTTAAGCAAACATGAAGATTTGAACCGCTGCTCTTGAAGAATATTTAGTTAATAACTGATTTTAAATATTAATATCATAAATTATGACTGAAATATTTGAAAATTAGAATTAATGTATTTTATAAAGAATTTTAAAGCTAATTTTATGTATAAATATGAGAAAATGAAGGAAATCATCTTAAAATGTATTTAATTAATAAATAATAAAATTAAGTAACAATACAAAAGGTCTGCAATATAATTCTTTTAAATTCAGCTGCATCTCAATCTTATGTATTAAAGAAAGATTGAGATATAACTTGAAAGCATGTCATGAGTTGAAACATATTAACAGGATATTTAAAAATTCAATAATATTGCTGAAGAAGAAAAATGATATAAATCTTGGGGTATTCAGGAATAAGTTTTAATATAGTCACTAGGAATATATTACTTTCGACAAATCTCAAGAAACGCTTGTTGAATAACGCTTGTTACATTTGGTGAAATCCTTAAGATTTTCAACAGAATTATTGCCTTGACCACGTTGTGTTGTAATAACTTTTATATTTATTTGGGAATATTTTTCAATAAAACGAGACTTTCATAAAATGTAAATCTCTTAATATATATAAATATTACATACATCACTCACAATTATAGCACATTTATTAGTAAAACTAATCTTGCGAAAATCTTCTTTTTTAAGGATTTTTACTTAAACAATATGTATTTATTAATATTTTACTAGTATGAATTATCAATCTGCATTTTCCTTGAATTTTCATTATAATCTTATCTAAATATTTGATACTTATATATTAAAGTTTTGAAAGGTATTCTATTCATTTCTTTTACCTTTAAGTGAAAAATACTTAAAATTCTATGATATAATGTCATCATTCTTAATTGGATACTTTTTATAGCTGTATAAATTAAAAATTTGATACCAAAACAATACGAACAAGAAAAATTTTTTAAATAAAGATTATCTTTTTTAAAAAATAATATTTTTAAAAGGAACTTGAAGTATTGAATCTATCAGCATAAGGATTGAATTTCTGATTTTTGTTTGAACTATATTCAATACCTAATTCTATCAACGGTTATAGTAAGTTTGAAAATTCTTCTTTTCAAAAGATTAAGGCCACGGTTAAGAAATTGCTTAGATTTTAAAGGGAACAATGCTGTATTAAAATCTTGGGTAGCTTCGAAAATCCTTATGGATATATATTTTGCCATTCCTTAAAAATGTAATATTTTTATGTAAATTTTTCTATAAACTTAAAAGGCATCTGTTATCATAGTTTTTATGTTTATTTTATGCTTCCAAGAGGGAAAATAATTTTTGTTTCCAGAAAAGACTTCCAGAAATACATATTTAAAAACACAAATTTTGAGAAAGATAAGTTTCTTATTAAGTTAATAATAATATAAGTAAAATAATTTTTTAATGCAGAAAGTTTTTGTGGGTGTGAACAAGAAAAACTACTTAAAATTTTATCGTTTCATTTAACAAGAACTGAAAACATAATAAAATCAAAAATAACTTGAATTTTTGAAAACTGAAATTTATCTTATCTATATTAAAAAAAATTAATTATGCTAAAAAATGCATTAGAAATTCATTGAGCATTGGCTTAGCAATTCAAATGAAATATTTTAATCATGCAACTACCATAGTTTACTCTTCGATAAACTTTAATGTAAAAACTGATTATTCAGTATGTGTGTGTGCAAATTCCTCGCAAATATTTTTGTAACAAGAAAAAAATACTAATTAATGTAGGCAAAAATAATTCTTAATATATAAGAATGTAAAATTAAATTTCTTTATAGAAAAGTGTAAGAATTCAACTATTTGTGCTATTTTATGTCAACATTTAAAGCAAAATTATTTCAATTTTTAAAGCTGTTTCAAAACCCATTACCATCATGTACAAAAAATAAGTTCTAAAAGCTTTAGGAATGCATTTTTATAAAATATTTCTTTTTTTTCACATAAAAGAATATTTTAAAATATTCCGAAACTATGCTTTCCAGTATACTCTGTACTTTTCTATACAAAAGTACAGAGTATACGGGAAAGCTTATTTCTATTATTTAAAAATTTGCTGTAAAATTGTAAGAATAATTTAATTATCAGGTATTTTCGAGTTCGAAATATTAAAAAATTGTAAGATAATAATTAGAAATTTAAATGCATTTAATAAAAAAATATTAAATAATAGTTATAAATTTTAAGTAAATATTAATTTATAAAAGCTGACTAAATTATTTAAACAGAAATTTCATAAGCAAAACAATAATAGTTCAAACGCATTTAATTAAACGTAGGTATACGACATTTATAGAAATATTTAGAGTACTACCATTTTCCATAAAACTTTCCTCTCTTTAAAATCTGAATGCTCCTATCTGCATGATCTTCAAGATAGTACTAATCTAATAAATATTAGTACTATCTTGAAGCAGTTAGTTAGTCAGTCAACTATAGCAAACGATTTGAGACTTAGAAAATGTCCTTTGAATCCTTAACCCGACGGTATTATATTTTACATTGCTTAGAGATTTTCAAAAAAATTTAAAACATCATAAAGGATTTATGACAACCTTTTACAATATTTCTGATAAAAAAATCTAATCTTTATTATCTTCTTCATATTTTTGGTCATTGGTCTTATATCATAAATTTTCATCATGATGTTCTCGTGAGAAATATTTCTCAGCCCCCAAATATGTCTGGAGTTCTTCAAGGTACTGGATTGGTTTAGCAGAAACATCTGGTTTCAACCCAAACAGAATATTGCCTTGTAACTTTAAATTTCTCTCATATAATATTTATAAATATTTGGTAATTTTATGCGTTGAACTTTTGTGAGTTAGATGATAGTGAGGTAGTTTTATCCAATCTCGCTGTTTCCTTTTTGAGATATCGAGAGGTGGTTTAGGATCATCCTATTAAATACCTCTACCATTCCATCCGATTGGTATATAAAAGTGTAGTACAACTTTCTTTCAAACCAATCAGTTCCTAAAACCCTCCTTAGTATAATTACTAGAAGTTTGCAGAAATCTCTTGTAATATATATATATATACTACTGGCCATTAAAATTGCTACACCAAGAAGGCGACATGCTACAGACGTGAAATTTATACGAAAAGAAGAAGGTGCTGTGATATGCAAATGATTAGCTTTTCAGCGCATTCAGACAAAGCAGGCACAAGTAGCGACCCCTACATTGTGTTTAAATGAGGAAATTGTTCAGTCGGTTCCTCATACACAAATTGCATTTGAACGTTATTGTGATGCCTCGTGTAAGAAGGAGAAATGCGTACCAGCACGTTTCTGACTTTGATAAAGGTCGAAATGTAGCGTACCGGGATTGCGGTTTATCTTATCGCAGTATTACTGCTCGCGTCGGTCGAGATCCAATGACTGTTAGCAGAAAATGGTATCGATGGGTTCAGGACGGTAATACGGAACGCCATGCGGGATCTCAACGGCCACCTATCACTAGCAGCCGAGAATACAAGCATATTATCCGCATGGCCGTAATAGATCGTGCAACCACGTCACGAGCCGTGAGTCAAGAAACGTGGTCGTTTGAAAGACAAAAAGTGTCTGCACGAACAGTTCGACGACGTTTGCAGCAGCATGGACTCTCAGCACGGAGACAGTGGCTGCGGCTTCCCTTGACGCTGCGTTATAGACAAGAGCCCTTTCAATGGTGTGATCAACGACGAACTAGGGCGCACCAATGACGAGACGTCATCTTTTCATATGAATCCAGGTTCTGTGTACAGCATCATGATGGTCGCATCCGTGTTTGGCAGCATCGTGGTGAACGCACACTGGCAGCGTGCATTCGTCATCGTCATACTGGCATATCACCTGGCGTGATGGCATGGGGTGCCATTGGATACACGTCTCGGTGACCTCTTGTTCGCATTGACGGTGCTTTAAACAGTGCTCGTTACATTTCTGGTGTGTTACGACCCATGGCTCTACTTTTTATTCGAGCCCTTCGAAACACTACGTTTCAGCAAGATAATGCCCGGCTGCATGTGGCCGGTATTGTGCGGACCTTCCTTGATACGGAACATGTTTGGCTGTTGCCCTGGCCAGCACGTTCTCCAGATCTTTCACCAGTATAAAACGTCTGGTCAATGGTTGCTGAGCGACTGGCTCGTCATCAAACGCCAGTCACTACGGTTGATGAACTGTGGCATCATGTTGAAGCTGCATGGGTATTTTTCTGTACCTGTACATGCAATCCTATCTCTGTTTGACTCAATGCCCAGGCGTATAACTGCTGTTATTATTACCAGAGGTGGTTGTTCTAGGTACTGATTTCTCAGGATCTATCCAGCCAAATTTTTTGAATATTTAATCACTTGTTATTTCTAGTATAATATATTTTTCCAATAAATATTATTTGGTTATCTGCATTTCTTCTTGGTGCAGCAATTTTAATAACACACTGTAACAATGATAATTATATCATTGCTTTATTAAAAAAGTTCATGCCTGTCATCATTACTAATTTGACATCCTTCTCTATAAATATTCTTCATTTATAAATAAGTGGTTACTTATGACTTTATATTGAAATACTTATGCTGTTT
>JAPDSC010036858.1:59923-99130 GCA_026290005.1 Latrodectus geometricus
ATATATATATATATATATATATATATATATATATATATATATATAACTTTTTGAAGATTATAGAAGAATTTTTAGAGTGATACATATAATTTTTACAATGCTCATCATACTAAAATTTCGAAACAGATACGAAATATTCAATATTTCATTTAATTTAAGTTTTCAACAATTTTCATTTATAATAAATTAGATATTCATCACTTGTGAGTTTTCGTATGAGGAAAAAATTCTTAATAAAAATAAAAATAAGTTACATAAATAAAAAATATATTTTCTTTAAAGCTTAAGAAATTAATACAAAAAATTGGTAAATGTTTTTAAAGTTATAATTATCTGCTGTTTATGTATTTTCTATTATCAATACATCAATAACTGGCGTAAAATTAAATTAAATTAATACCTAAGAGAAATGTTATTCTTTATTGTTTTTAATTTCAATATTTTTATTTTCAAATTAGTTTCAGAGTAATGTTCTTTTGAATGTTATCAAAAGTTGTTGCTCTTTTACGTGGTGTCTGCTATATTGTAAGCGTCTATTTTTTTCTTTGCGCTGTGTGGCTAACATTTTCACAACACTAATTTTATTTTGATATGAAAAAATTATTGGATAAAAAATTGCATGGGAAATATGTTGCTCATTTGTCCAGTTAAATGTTTCCAATTAATGTATGAGAGATGTATAACATATTTTAAAAACATTTACCTAGTTCGTTAGATTTACTTGTTAAAATGTTTGAAGTCAAAGTCATATTTATATGTTTCTTTATTTAAGTATATTCCGATTATAAGATGAACTAGATTTTCCTGATCTGATAAACATACGCATACTTTATATATATTTATATAGCTGTAAATGTATACCGTTATATATACATATATTTGGATTTCTAATGTGTTTAAAACAAATACATTACCTTTTAATTTGGAAAGCGAAAAACAATAATTGAATAATTTATTTAGCTTCACTTAATATTATTTCTTCAAAAATGTTTTCATCACATTCAGGAGAAAATTTAAAAATATAAACGGTCAGTCAGAAAATCAAACTAGTATTAAATTTATAAAAAAACAAATAAGATTTTTAAAAATGAAAATCTCAATGCATACTTTTTGTTTGAAAAATAGAACTTCTTTATAATGATTTAAGAAATTCAATAATTTACCAGAAATTTCTAATAATCAAAGAATAGTTAACTCCACAGTTCAAAATCCTATTTTTATATAAATCTATTGACAGTTAAAATTTAAATACAAAAACCTTAGATGTATTATTTGTATTCATGGAAGTAGAATATAACAATCACAAAAAATAGGTTTCCACAAAAATTTATATTTTGAAAATACCCAAATAATATTCTGCATACATATATAATCCAAATAATATTGTTGACATGTAATTTACAAATCCTGTATTTTATAGAGATTTAAAGATTACATAAAAATAACTTTCTAAAGGTTTTAAAGAATTGCAAACACATGCAAATTTTGTACAATATTTCCACCCCAATATTGTATACTTACAACTCCAGATTTGTGTCTTGAAATTGTGAAAAATATATTTAGTATCATCACATGCTCAGCATATCAATTATGTAAACTTCTAGTTAATTATGAAATTTTGGGGAAATTTAAGCTTAGTATCTAAAATATATTAAATCGCATTCTGTATTTAGCAAAAAAGCACTTATAGTAGAATAAGACAATACCTTTATGCTGTGATTAAAAAACGAGAAATAAATTTTGAAAGATCTTTTGAAAGAATAACTTTTAAAAGAGCATTCCAATAAATAGTATCAAATTTTTAAAAAAATGTTAATAATGAGAAAAGGGTTTTTACAAATATGCAACTAATTTGTTGAGTCGTAAATATATGTTAATTGTGTAATATTATACCAAACAAATAACTAATTTGAAGTTAAAAAATATTTAATTTCATAGCATTTTTATTTCACAAAGAGGAATATGATGTAATTCGTTTCAAATGGAAACTAATTTTATTATATTCCTTTTAGTATAAAATTTGTGAAAATATTGTTTTGGAATCAAATCATTTGCAGCCAAATAGCATTTAAATGTGATTTACACTGAAAATATAAAACTTTATAATCCATAATAACACATCACACTCTAGGTAAGCGGGAACAACTATGTTAAACTGGCATTATACAACGAATGCTTCTGCTAGAAATATTAAAAAAGATCAGTTTACACAAATTTTAAAGCATAAAAGAGCGTTTTTTTATGGATTTACAAAACAATGGAAAATGTAAATTTTTATTTTTTAAGAGTTGAATTCTCTTAATGCAAAATTTTCTCAAAAATTAAAATTTTTACCAAAATGTTATCGAACAGATTATACCATATGAAATATCAAACTTCACTTTTGAATAATAGATAAGAATCCCTAGTAACTGGTTGCCAACGAGAACAGAAGAGACTGATTGCTGAAATAGAAGTTATATAATATTGTTAATTTAATATGATAACACACAAGATATTTTTATATAAAATTCTAGGAAATCTAGTTTTATAGATACTGTTAAAGTTGAATGCATATGAGAAACACTCAATATTTAGATCTAATTATTGTTAGAAATAAAGAATTTTAAATTTAAGAATTACAAATTCATTCTTAATAAACTTTTTTACTAGCGTTAAATTTTTCAAAAGTATTTTAAAATAAGATAAAGTTTTTTTTAAAAAAATTATTTCAAATACATACTTTATTAATTGAAATATAATAAAGCAACTGCTTTAATTTTCCTTAAATACAAGATATGCTCACAAATTGATAAATAAATTGTTTCTAGTTTAAAATTTTAAATCAATACTATACACGTGAGTGCAATGAAAGTTCGCAGATTTATTTATTTATATTTTATTTTTTAAATGCAGTTTTTATTTTCAATCCTAAAATTTTTATAGAAGAACTTATTGCAATTACCATTTAAAACTGAATTTTTCACTAAAATCTAATACCAAAAATGCAATACGTAATTCTATTTTTCAATATTCTATTAATTCTTAAAATTATTCTAATTCTAATTTTACTTATGATCACTGTTTTTAAAAATACACAGATCATTTTTTTATATTAAAAACTATTGGAATTCATTGAATTCAGCTTTGAAAACTGTCTGCTTTAAAATTAAAATAAAATCTCTTTAGAAGAAAATATTATCTCCTGAGAAAATTATTGGTATTGTGTTCTTCTAATTCAAAATATTATTTATCAATCATTAATATATTTTATTCTTATCTAAATATTAATATTATCCTAAGTTATGTTCTGTCAAATAAAGAAACAATTCATTTCATTATATTTAATTTAAAATCTTATAAGTTTTTTTTTAAAATTTTAATGAAATTGTTTTGAAATAGATTAAATAAAAATCGTAATGTTCTTTCTACTCTGAGCAAATATAGAATACAAAAATATCACATGTATTATGAATATATAAAGAATATTTTTGCAACCTAAACAGTATGAGGCTTAAATATTTCGCAATTTAAAAGATAACGAAAGTATCCTATCTCGTGACCTTGCCTTTTGATAGAATTTGAACAATATTCATTACTTTTTATTAATTTAACATATTTACATTGACTTTAAAAGTTCTATATTTTATTGAAATTATTATCTTTTGTGCATTTTATAATTAACCTTCTGAGTCTCTTATCCATATACTTCTGAAAATAATTGTAAAAATGTAACCAATTAACTGCAATGTTTTGAAAAATACATTTAAGTATTTTTACAAAACTCTGTTTTAACTTCTGAACCAAGGCTTCTCACAAAGTTGGAAAATATTTATTGAAATGTTAATATCTCTTAAAGAACAAACTACTTTATAATGCATTTATCCTATTAGTACTAGTTTTAAAAATCAGTATTTGCTCTTTGGCTATCAATTATTTTTAGCATGTTTAGACTGTTAGCTAAGGAGTTTTGTGTAAGTCAATAATAATTTTTGTTACAAAGTTTCAATTTGAAAATTATCGTTTTGACATCTAAAGACATTATAATCGTAATGTCTTTAGATATCAAAACAGTTATAACATATATAACAGGCACAAAAATAAATATAACAGGCAACGTGTTTGTTATATTTAATGGTTATAATGAGCTTAACATTAGCTAAGAAATTGTTAAGCTCGCAATGAGAAAATTAAAAAACCAAAACTTGCTAATTTAAATTTATTACATGGAATACAGATCAAATTGGCAGTTAACTGTCTGCTTACTGATTTCACACAATCATAGTAAATTATTCAAGGAATTCTTGTTGCCTCAAATTATAAATTAAATACAAATTTAATGGAGAATGATGCCAGCCCAGGTGCTTGCCATCTCATCATAGTACTCTCCTTCCAGTGATGTTCACGTACGTTAAAATTAACCCTTTGACGGTTATGAAAATGAGCAGTTTCCATTTACTTAATTCGCGCAGCATTAGGAGTAAACAGTAGTCGAAAGTGTCAGCTGTTTTCCCCCGCCGTTCTTCCGAAAATGTCATCTTTCTCTGGCGATGCCGTAGATAGCTCGCCTCGCGCGTTTTAAAAATGTCTTAAAGTATTTGTAGTACATAAATAACAGTTTTTACGTACTTTAAAATAGTTATTAAACAGTAAATTATAAATTATTATAACCAATTATATAAATAATAATAGTTAATTATAAATATAAGGCAAATATTAATATGAAAGGACTAAATAAATACAATTAATGTAAAACTTTATGAAGCACAGTATAAATACAGTAATTACCTAAAAATATTTTTGTGTGTGAGTCTTCATCAGATTCAAAACTTGATAAGCTTTCTGTATCATAATCATCATTATAACTATCTAACTTTCGCTTTTGAGCCATTTTACTGTACAAACACCCTAAAAACCGCGCCAAAATACGTACAAAATGAACAAGGTCAAAAAAAAAAAAAAATCCACCTTCATTATGTAAAGAAATTCATGGAACTCGTACTGTCATCTGTAGACAGTAAAACTAACTAAATTTCGCGAGTAGCATTCGCTTGAAACACAATCAGTGCAGAATAATAATGGCGAACGAAGTCAGCTCGTCAGCGCGCATTGGGGAAAAATTTCACTACGCGAGTAGTGTTCGTTACTAACCATTTCGGTCAGAATCTTGCTCCCGAGCGGAACTCGTTTGCGCGCATTATGAAGCTGGATTCGATTGCGAGCTGAACTCGTTCATAACCATCAAAGGGTTAAATAGCACAAACTGCTGATTAATAAAGACCAGTTGAACGAATTGCACGTCTACTTCTCGTACTTAGAGTTCCAGTATGATTAATTGAAAACCTGAAATTTTGTTTTTTTTTAACATTGAAATGCTTAGGATTCATTGTTGATGAATCTCTTGAAAATTCTCGTCCTATTCTTCAGAACGGATTTATGTTGAAGATTAGTCTGGAGGTTTTCGCTTATTAAAAATTCTTTTGACCTATTCTCAGTGAAACGGGGCTTAAGTCTATCAATTGATAAAGATGAATCATGTTTTATTCTTACCATGAAAACTTTTATGATAGAGTAAAGACCATGAAAAGGAGGCTGTAGGCTTCGACGACCATTGTCAGTATTCACAAACACATGTGTATATGTCTGCAAATCTGTATTACGAAGATTTGTCAATGTCCGTGTCATGAAGCTGGAGTAAGACGTAGATTACCTATGAAATCACGAAGTCTGATCAAAAACTGCGACGTTCTGGTATTCACTACAAGATCGGAAAAAAATCAACAATTAATCTAAGAGTTGTGTTGTAGATCATCTCTGCACTTGAAAACAAGAGGTCTTTAACGGTGGATCTCAAACCGAAATTAATTAGTGGGAGAACTTCGACCCACCTTTCTGTGACTTAAGATTGGATGATTTAAAATGACTAAAAATGTTCGACCATATAATTAGTCTCTGGCTGTTGTACAAGTTCTGTGCATTCCCAGAATTTAAAATAAGGAAGAAAATAGTGTACTTTAAAATCGTGCTCCTCTATCAGTACCACAGTCTCTGGAATACCAACGTGAGATATCCAGCAGTACAAGAGAGCAGATGCGTCGGTTTCAACAGTGATGTCAACATAAGGCAAATAGTTCTGCAATTTGAAGCCTATTAAATATTCTATCATTATTATACGAAATATTTAATAAGTTTCAAATTATACAACTAAGCAAACAAAGTTAAAAATATTATATTTCATAAAAACATACAACAACATTTAAGATACATATAAAAATATTATGTAATATATTTAAAAAATTTGATCTGTTAAAGATCAAAATTTTTTATTAACAAAAAAATCAGCTTAATTGAATAAAATCAGTTTAATTCAGAAAAAAATCAGAGCTTAATTAATTTAAAAATATTTACTCACGAAAGAAAGGTAGCTTTTCATAAAAATTTGGCTAATAAGAACAAAGTGTAATCAAAGAAGAAATTTTTTATGCAAGGAGATTAATAATTTTTTACAAATATTTTAGATTAACAAAGCACTTTTACGTACAAAATTATTATTAATAGATTAAGTTGATGCATTTTCAATAGTTTAAGAAATCCCCAAGAGAAAACAGTTGGGCAAAAAAAAAAAAAAAAAAAAAAAGCTATTCGCAAATGAAAAACTTCTTATCTTCCACAAAAGTACTATTTTCTATATTCTTTTTCAATGCAGATTTCTTTTTATTAACTTTGTACTTCTTTGTTCACAGTAGAATAATTTTCATTTAGCTTTTATTGTATTTAGGAAATAGAATCTAACAAAAGTAGTAAATTAGACAAATGCAGGAAAGAGTAATTAATGAAAGCATACATATTAGCTTACCTATAATAATATAAGTGATAGTTAAAAATCTTCATTTTAAGATTTTATTCACAATATGTAGAATCATTAATATATATTTTTTGTTACAATATAATGGAAAGGAAATTCGGAATGTGTAATTTTGTTGCTTTTAAAATTTATTAAACAATGAAATGTTCAGATAGTTGAAAAAAAATATGAGAAGTTTGTAGTTTCATATATTTTATGAAATTATGGTTTATTAACCGCTAATCTGTTTATATACATGATTGTCATGTTTGTTGTACTATATAATGTTGTACACTTATAAATCTGTGGAATTTTTATCTAAAATTATATAATTTGTAATGAAAGATACACACACAAACAATGTTTGTAATGAAATATACTCTCACAAACCATGATGTCACCATACACTCACAAACCACAAATGAAATAACATAAAAAAATATAATTTTTTTATGTTATTTCATTTTCCCAAGTTTTTATTTCAAAGCAATTGGAATATACTAAAACATAAGGAAATTTCATAATTAGAGAAGAATATCTTACATGCGAAATAAATTATATCAGTTTAAATGGTGTTTATCTGTTTATTGTGATTTTAATAATAATGTTAATTTGTTATAGCTGTTTCACTTTAGCGTACAATTTATTTGGAATAACACCACGCTATACGAATATTTTTTTGTACTACTCATACATTGACATCAAGGAACAAAATTTCCTTATTTGAAGAATCAAAGCGTTAATCTCAATATTTTTATACACAATTTTTTAATTAACTGTTCTTTAGTTTATCATTCTTTCAATATAATAGGAAAAACATTCATTAATAAAAGATAACCACATTTAAATTAAACTAGTTACGATAAATAAAAGGAAATGTAAAATCTGTTCACGAAAATATATACTAGCAGTACACTTTGATCTCCTATATTAAAACTATTCTTTCATCACATAACATATAGAAAATATAAAAGAGTTTAGCAATTTTTGAGATTGTGCTTGTTATGTATAACATATTTTTTTTAAATATTTTGTCATGATTGCTTAATTATTTCAAAGTTTTGAAGTTACAATATCTTTTGAATTAAAAATGTAAGATAAATAGTAATGTGATAACAATATTGATTATTAAAATAAAAATAAATAGGATTGTTTTAAAATTCTATAAATTTTTCCAATTCTAAATAATAATATGATGGTGTGACGAATTTGTCAAAATTAACCTATAATTATTTTAATTAACCAAGCATGTGATCAATCAATCATAACCACCAATCCTTTTGAATTATTGTTTTCTCTTTGCTGTTATTATTTTAAGCCTTACTTTATAAATTTTTTAATAATTTTTAAATCAAGTAATCCGGACATTATTTTTATTTTTAGTATGAATGGGTAACTACTACGATACATTATAATCTACAGATGATATACTTACAAATGTTGATTTACATTCCCTTAAATACCTCTGTAATTACTTGAGTAAACAATGTATCAGCACATGACTACACTTTCCATCTTAATTTATGTATTTTTGTTGTGTGAAATAAAACTTTCTTTTGAAAGATAATATAATGAATAATCTTTTAATATAAAAAGATCTGAAATAACAAAAAAATGCTTTTCCTGTCCACAATAAAATGTATGTTGACCAATTGCTTATAGATTTTACTTTCTATAGGTTTAAAAAATTACATATAAAAATACTATAATTACTATAATTAAACAAAGATTAGAAAATTATAAAAAGTAGTTACAATTATGTTAAATTATATTACTTTGAATAATAATATAAAGGCACATTTTAAACAAATGTAGAAATTATTATTTAAATATAAGAATATAAACAAACAGTGTTGCTAATTCATGCTTTTAATTTTCAACTTCATTTAAATATGATTATGAAAAAAATAGAATGATACGGTTATTTTAATTTTCGATAAATATCTAAAACTACAGATTTAATTATCCTCTGTATTTAGTATTTAATTAACAGATGAATTAAAATAAAAATGATTCCGTTGTAATAAACAAGAATGTTATTTAAAGATATAACTATTCAAATTTTAGTAATCAAACATGAATACAGAATAATTATACTTTTATATAGGTTGTTTCATCCAATTGTTTCATGGTGCTCATATCATATAAAATATTAAAGATAGACATATTTTTGGTATAAAATATAAAAGATAGACATATTTTTGGTAGGCAATAATTATTTTAAAAATAACTGATTAAAATATGATGAATTCTATAAGAATTGCTGTTTAGTTAAGAATAAATTTCTGTAACAGGAATTATATTTTAAAATAAAATCATTTTTATAGTTTTTAAATTAATTTAAAAGAATCTTTAAGTACTACTTTAATTACTTACTATTATTCATAACTGAAAATTTTTGAAAAGTGTAAGAGCATTTTTTTTTACAATTAATAAAGAAAATAACAATTTGTGGAACAAAACCTTTTTAATTTTCAAGATAAATAATAGAATGTTAAAACTCGTTACATAAATTTATTTAAAAACAATTTATTTTCAAGAATTTTATTTGCTTAAAAAGATTTATAATACAAAATACAAATTATAATAAAAGATTAAAATACCTTTATAAACATAAAATGTACACATTTTCATTCATATTTATGGAATTTATAGACTCAAACTTATTTAAAATTTATGTTTTATTTTTGGAATAATTTATTAATTTATAGAAAAAATTGCCTTGTAATAATTGCAATTACTTTAGTATATTTTTACTTATGTAATTAAAATTATTATGATTACTAAGAAATTACTAATTAATAATTAGTAATTTCTTACTCATTATCACCGAGTTGCTTATTTTATTGTAATATAAGCTATACATAAAATAATGACATATGATTAATTAAAAGAATTATTCCACTTAATTGAAAAAATACACCAATTACCTTACTCCAAATGTTTTCTCCATAACAGTAATTAACAAATGCGCCTTATTTTGAGATATTATTCGCTAACATGTGTAGATTCATGAAGGTAATCATTGATTCAAAAGAAAATAATTAATATCATCTGCACTAATTAGAAAAACATTAATTTTTTATTTTTTATGTTTTTATAAAAAACGAACAAGTTTCCCTTTAAATGTTTTTATTTTCAACATTTTTTTTGGTTGCATTAGGAATATTAAAATTTTATTCCATTAAATAATGCTAATAAATAAATTTGTTGAAATTGCAAAGAAAGGAAATTAAATGTTAGAAAAAATATCTACAATTATTGTTTTTATCATAAATAAGTTTTAAAATTAATTGCTATTTAAAAAAAAATTACAGAGAAAAAAAAGTTAGATTTCATTTAATTTTCATGGACATATAGAAATATAAATATATTTTCAAATATGGAATTGTTCACAGTAATATAAATAATATTTTAATGATTTATAATTCATTTAATTGAGCGTTAATTACATAATTGTGTAGTTGATACTATTACACAAATACTGAGATTAATTTGAAAATTGATTTCTAATGCATCTGATCAATTCTTACTTTTTATGAAATTCTTTAAATATTAATCAGAATACAGTAATTCACGTTCTAAGAAAGCATCCGTCATTCTTCTGTTTGTTAAAAATCATATCAGTTTTAAATACATTTTTTAAATTATTTACATCATTTATGATGTATTTAATTTTTTGATTTAAAAATTTTAAATATTTATTAAATTTATTAAAATCTTTTTATTTATCGTCACAGACAGTATTTACAGATTGCTTTTAAAGATTAGTTGGGAAACACATAAACCTTACATACATAAAGTGAATTTTGTAACGTTAAGTTTCGGAATAACATTTTACACATCAAATATATGGATAAAAATAAATATCTGAAGTATGCAAAATTTTTGAAAATATTAGTGATTTTGAAGTAATATTTTCTTTTCTTAATTTTTACTGCTGGCATGTGTATACGTGTTTAAATCAAGGGAAAAGAACTTTCATTTTAATTTCAATGAATTAAATAAAGAGTAAGGAAAAAATTAATGAAGGGAAGTTTAGAAGTGGAAAAATTAATATTTCTAATTATAGTTTAATATGACACACATATCATAATAATCTGTTACTGAAACAATCTTCAACACTGAAAATAAAAAAAAAAAGTTTTATTTAAAAATCATTCATTCTCTTTCTGTTATTTTAATTAATATACAATTTTAAAAATAATGGAATTTATGTCAAAAATTTAATGTGTACAAAAAGAGCATAAAATTTTAAATATTATTAAGGAATATGGGTAAATTGATTTATTAGCTCAAATTTACATTCTTATGTCATCAATTAATTAGCTTCCAAAGTTTTCTTAAAAAATTAGATCCCGATTAGTTAATTAATTTTATTTTAAGGGAATAATCAAGACTAACCACCTAAGAATTATTAACTGACATTTATAATGATGTTATATTGGAATTTAATCTCATATTTTCATTAACGTAAATAATAGCGTTGAAAAATGTTAAGAATAATATTTTTTAAACACTGAAGATAAAATCTTAAAAAGGTATGCAATAATGACAGTGAAGTTTTTAATAAATCTATGTCTGATTAATTAGAAGAAATAAAGATGTAAAAATGGGCTCATAAAGTATTTAGAAAGTATTTTGTAAGCGTTTTTAATATACTAATTTCTACTGAACACTTTCACATTTACAAGATGGCTACAGATAAAGATGCATGTGTTTACTCTTTGTTGGATAAATATTATTATGTCAAACAGTATAAATTTTATTCTTATTATTTGATATGGATGAACATCTTTGAAATTGAATAAAAACTAATATATAAAAGAAAATACTATTACTTTTGTCAATTCAGTCACACATTTAAATTTTGCAATGGAAAACATAAGAAATAAAAAATTGTTCGCTTGCAAATAAATTAAATTATATTTAAATATTTATGATTATATAAATAAAATCAAGTTAAAAGTGCTCTAATTATTATATATCTTTAATTTAAATATCGGTGCATGACGTAAGACATATCAAAGATAAACCAACAAAAAAAATATGAAATGTTTTTTTTTAATATTTTGGATAAATATTATGGTTATATTTTAGTTATTAAGAGAAATTAAGTTTAACAGAAAATAAAGAAATCTTAAAAACTTAAATAAAAATATGGAATGACTATAATTTAATTTCTTTTTTAGACATATAGAGAAAAATCCAAATTAATACTATTAATCATGAAATTCATGAATTTGGTAAAATCAGCTCATTTAGTCATACAACAAATAAACATACTTCATATTTTCACTCTAGCATGAAATTTATAAATTGAAGAAACTATTAACCTTAATCTTTCATATTTTAAGCACAGAGGAAAAATTACATTGATCAGTAATTTGTTTTTAGACAATTTAAACAGATAATTAATATTTTTACAGATCACCAGAAAAATAATATATCTGGAAAAAATCAAATAATTTTAGTCAAAGTTAAATAATACTAGTGTTAATATAAATTAAGTTAAAATAATTCTTTATCAGCAATTTCCAGTAGTCTGTTAATTACAGAAATATTAATAACCAATTTTATAATTTCCAGTTAAAAAATTAAATGTATATTGTTACATTTTATTTATTATTGAAATCTTAATTTCGACATTCTACCAATGTATAATTGGTGACCTTTATTAGATTTTTTTTGTATTGCTAAATAATATATTGAAATGTCAAACACTACACATTTACAGTGTTTCCATTTATCTGTTGAATAATTTTGCTATTATTATTATAAAAGGCAAATATGTATACTTAACAGTTTCTACATTTAACAGTGTTATTTTTCTTATATCTTATACTTTAATTTTTCATCCATTTATTTTATTTTATTTTTTTGTCATTTGAAAACAGCTATTCTACATTCAAATACTGTGTTGTTATATCTACGGTCAAAATTCAGTAACATATATGTGTAATATTAGTTTGGGGAAAAAGTAATCCATTATTTTTTTCGGTAGACGTCTGTAGTGATCGATATCTCGTGAGGTATCTATCAAACAATTTCAGATTTATGCTCGTTAGAAAGGTGACATTTGACACTAAAATATCCTCTTGCAGTTTTTTGTTTGATTAATTCAGTTACGAGTACAAGGTTTCAAAAATGGAAGACAACAAACAGAAAATTCGATACATTTTCGTTTTTCTCTTGCAACGGCGAAAAAGATAGCCGGGTGGCTAAAATTGTGAAAGGTGTTTATCGTCCTATATAAGACTGTAACAACCAGTTACGTACAATTTTTGTTTCGTCGATTCCGTTCGGGTATTTTTGATATTAGAGATGCACCACGCATGTGGATACAGCATCGTCATGTCTATAAAATATGAAAAATGATCGAAGTTAACTGCATGTCAGCAGTCGTAACGCCCAAGACCTAAAAAACTATATGAAAGTCTAAAAAGCCTAACATAGACCTAAAAATCTACGTTGATATATATATATATATATATATATATATTATGATGATATATCAAGTAATGCAATGTAATACAGAAGCTATATATTTTTTTAATTCATTTAGTTATATTTTTAAAACAAAATAATCATGCATATTCTATATTTGTCAAGAAATAAATGTAGATTATTTGAAAAAAGTTTGTATAGTATCATGTTATTGATTGTACGTATTAATCTAACTCATTTTTAGCATTTATTTAGGCTTATATCTAATATTTCGGATATTAAATATGAAATTGAATATATCTCAAATGGCTTTGATTTATATAAATTCTTTCATATTTTTTGTTTCATAAAAATAAAAATTTGTATTGCATACAACTAATTGAATTGTAAATAATGTGAAAATTTGTAACGTAAATAAAATATATATTTCATTATGCTTGTATTTTTGAGGAAATATATGAAATTGAAAAAAATTAAAATGAAATTTTATTAATGTTGGCAAACCATGGAAAGGGAAATCATAAATAACTAAATATTTCCATTAGATCTTTCCTCAAAATGAAAACGCTAGAAGACATTTAAGCAAGTTATAATAATAAATAAAAGGAAACGTAAGAAAAGAGGTTCTACAAGATAATATTAAAAAAAGGAAAAACACGACAAATCTTTGTGACAACTTAAAGTAGAAGCTTTTTGTAGAAAAATAATGTTTTATGAATGAGATCAACTTTAAAAAGGGTTAGCTGAGTAAAAAGTACATTACTAGAGGAAATTCTCTAGCAATCCATCGGAATTTGACATATTTTACAGAATAACTGCATTGCTAATATCTGCGCAAGGAGTAGGGTCTATTATATTATCTGAAAAATTATTCTAGTCAAAAGGGATTGCATTAGAACCAACATACATTTCTGTTATGTATTGAAAATAATATTCATAGAAATATTTCACACACAATTTATAAATGTATATAATTATTATTTATAACTTATTGACATAATTTTTTAATAAAATATTTATCTATTATATTAGGGAAGTCTATGTTTTTTTTTAAATAAATATGCTTCACTTTTTGTTATATATTTTTCTGTCATATGTAACATATTTTGTATAAGATAATAGTTTAATTTCAGTGATATAAAGTTTTTCAACTTTTTTAGATACTTTATAAATTAAGACTTATTTTTAAGTTTTTATGATTGCCAATTTATTTCAGATCCGATAATCAAAATCGATTGAACTCAACCTGATATCATAAGTCCAACATTTATTATAATTTACAAAATGTCCTGAAAATGTTATGAACCATAAAATTATGAATCAGATCAACATTTATAAAGATTTTAATTCAATAATCTATTTTAATATTTCGTTATTCTATCGAAACATGTGTTGAAATATTGTAATATATTGTATAGTGTTTAAATATTTGACATATAATTACCACAAAATAATAAAAGTGCTCTTTTTCATATTTAAATTGCCTAACATGCTTCTAAATGGTTTAAAATCTAAACTCAGTTTAAAACTTCTTGAATTTGATTAAAACTTCAAACTTGGCGGTGAGTAAGCGTTCGAAATCGCTATTAAACTGTAGGTCCTAATTTAATTATCTGTTGTGTGTAAATAATGTCCACTGAGTGACTAAAAATCTTTAATTGAGAGGATGATCTTTTATGAAAATGAAATAATTTTATTATTATAAGAAATATCATTTTAAGAAATCCTTACACATTTCAAAGCAAGCAAGTGTTTTAGTCTGATCATTTCTACTCCAGACTAAAATTCTTGCTTGCTTCGTAATATGTCACAGTATTATATTCTGCATGTTCTTGTGTGTGTGTTAGCTTCTGCTATTTTATCTATTTCTAATTTTCTTTTCCTGTATAGACTGAATAACGTTGCATAGTGTGTGGCCAATGTTAAACCACTAAAGTAATTTTTTTGTAAGGTAACGCGTGATGTACGTCAAACACGTTTCACACATATGGTGAATCAGATTTCTGGCTTTTACAATATTTGATTTTAAACTATGGGAATATTTAGAGTTTAAAAAATTAGACACCATCATTTTGTTGTTAAATGTCATCATAGAAAAGCAAAAACTTTTTTATCTGTTACGTTCGTCTATTATTGTGTAAAAATTTCAATTGAAATTTAGTAATGACTAATATATATTCCGAGATGTCAAGCAAGGAAAAATAATCTCCTTAAATTATTTAAGTGCGATTAGTATTATACATGTTACAAAATTAAATCTGTATAATATCATATTATTATAAATTTTTATGAATTATTTTTGGAAAAGTTATGCTTGATTATTTTTCATTGATTTTAAAAAGTTTGAACAATGAATCCTTATTTAAAAATTTTTAAAATTTTAAAATTAATTTTATTATACATTATTTATGTAAAGTAATAAAAATAAAGCAATTTTTTCATAACTTCATGAAACAAATACATTCTGTAAAGATGAAAATTTATAAACTATTGCTAATAATATGAATAATTAAAACATCTTGATATTTACAGTTATCTAATATTTGTCTTAGAAATGTAACAAAAATAGCATTTTGCTTACATATTTTTTTAATTATTGAGAATGAAACTATTTGTTATGCTTGTTCAATCAAATTTGGGGAACACATTTCTGAATGTTTTCGTTCAAATGAAAATAGGTATGCAATAATTCTAAAACTAAACTGAAAGAATTTTTATAAATTATTCATGGTCAATAACTGTTAATAATACTAATATGATGAAATGAAGCATTGAATAGCTTTGTGGCTTACATAGACTGTGAAAACTTATCTAGTTTGTAATAATTAAAGAGGGCATTGAAAATTATATCAAAATTTGCATTGTTATTAAACTTATTAAAATTTTTGTTAGTCATCCTTATAAGATAATCTAATTTTTTTCCTTTCTCAGAGGCAATTATATGAGAAATGAATGATATTTTCAGCAACAGATTTCAAGATAAGATTTAATGATTATTTCATTATAATTTTATTGGTAAATATATATTTTATATCTTCGATGTTATATACGCACTTTTTTTTTCTTTAAATTAGCTGATATATGTTTCTAATGTATATTTTTTAGAGTTTTCAAAGTTTATAATCTAATTTAATAAGTTATAAAATACGTGTCATTGTCAACATTGAAAATTTTTTCTACGATGTTTAATCAAAAGTTAAATAAGAAAATTCTTGCCTTTTTCGCTTTGCCATTGAATGAAGTGAGAATAAGTATGCTAATTAGTGTACGAGGTGGTTGAGATACCAGTCAGTCGAAAGTAGGGATATCCAGCCGTTATGAAGGCAGGTCCGCCCCACATTCATCAATCGTAACTCCTCAGACGTCTACAATTTCGGCAGCGAGCTTCCCCGTACCCAGGTCAGAAGAGCTATACCAGAGTGATGGAAGCCGCTGGAGAAAAAAAACGGGGTGACTGCAGGAGGGACGCCCATTTTGCTACTTCATGCTCTCAAGCATAGACACCGTAATGGACAATTTAAATGAAATTAAAAAAACATTACAAATAATAAGGGAAATATATACAAGTATGTGTACAAAAGTTATGTAATAGAATATTATAGTAAAATCTTTAAAAAAAATGAAAAACTGTTATTGGTGAATTACATAAAACAAATGTTGATAGGAGCATAACAAAATAGGTAGTTAAAAGAAATGGGTAAGGAGTTAAAAGAGCTTTACAAAGTAAAGAGCAGAGTTTTAAGTAAATAGGTGAGGCAGGAATTTGATATGACATAGGGTTGGGAGCCATTACTAGCTGGTATCATCATGGAACCAAGTAAAAAGTTCTTTTTGAGTGATTAGGAAGTCCACAAGCTGGTTCAATTTTCTCCTGGAAATCTTGTTGTTAAGGATTGTTTTCTTCCAGGTCACTAACCATCTGGGTGCTGGGCATGACAGATGCCAGGAAGCAGTTAATGGGCAAACCGTGATGTAATGGAGAGGATGGCCTATGTCTCCACAGGTACAATTAAATGAGACTGCAAGATCAAATCAAAAAGATCAGGTGGAAGTATGTTGGAAATGGGCCATGACCAGACATAAAAATAATTTCATTTCTTGTCCAGTTTAATGGCTTCATTGAGACAGAGGGTTCCATCTCATGAATGAAGCGTCCTGTGGTTGAATCAGTCCAGCTTTGTTGCCTGTTCTCAAATATCCATTCCCGGCATTCTTGTTTGAGATGACAGCGTTGGAGGGGAACAATGAGAGGCTGGAGCGAGGAGGAGGCCGCATTCTTGGCTTCCTTATCAGCTTCCTCGTTCCCTTCTGTGCCAGCATGGGCTTTAATCCATTTTAATTGGATGGAGAAGAAGTTGGTCAGTTAAACTTGGATGGAGCGGGATAGGACTAGTTGTTGGGAACCATAGGACTAGTTGTTGTTGGATTGCAGATAGATTTAAGGGCTGTTTGACTATCTGACCAAATGGTTACAGGAATTTTCTGTTTTTTAGCAAACTTGACAGCTTCTTTGATGGCAATGACCTCTGCCTGGGAAACAGAGTTCGCTTTGCGGAGTTTCTGCTTCCAAGTGTGGATCTTAGAGCTATTTAGGTAGGCTACAAAGGTTGTATCTACACTTTCATCTAGTTTCGATCCATCTGTGAAGATGTGCAGAGTGTCCAACGTGAAGTGTAAGGGGGCTGCCTCATCGTCTATTATGATGAAATTATCGGTTTTAAAAAGGTCAGGATGATTTGTATCCAGGCTAAGTTTCACCTCAACATCAGATGGAGAAGGGATAGGAGGATCTAAGCATCGGATTCCAGCTCTAATGAAGTTTATAACTTTGCTTCTGCTTCAGTTTTAAATGAAGTGGGGGAAGACCGATAATAATTTGTAAGGCTGAAGTTGGGGTGGTTCTGAAGGCACCAGTGCTGCTGAGGAGGAACTTTCTCTGAATGGATGAGAGCTTCTGAGTTAACTTAGACGTCAGTGAAGTTCCCCAAATGGCAGCACCATGAGAGATCATGCGCTCGATTACTGTCTTATAGAGCATTATCCGGTAATGTTGGTTAATGCCCCACTCATTTCCTGCGATTCTGTTTAGTTTTTCTAACAGAAGAAGTGTCTTATTTCCTTGGGATATGATATGATTTTTGAAGTTAAGTTTTTTAACCATGAGCACTTCTAGCAACTTGATATCGTTAAATTTTTTCAGTTTGTCGTTTCCCCAAAGTATCTGTGGACCACGCTGGAGCTTTGCAATGAGCATGAATTTCGTTTTCTCTAGAGAAATACATAGATGGTTATCTTCAACCCACTCCTTGAAGTGTTAAAGGGCTAGTGTTAAAACCTTTTCTAGCTTTTTTTCACTTTTGGCACCAATGACGAACGTAAAATCGTCAGCGAAGGCCTGGATGTGAATTTGGCTGTTTGGGTATCTTTGCCAATATTGGCCCAGTTAAATTTCAAAGGTTTATCTGCTAAAACATTTCAAAGGATCGGGCCACTACAAGACCCTTGTGGGCATCCTATGGATTGGCTTCTAGAGAAAAGACCCATATTAGTCGGTAATAGAACTGTTCCGTCATTAAGGTTACTGATGAGAAGTTTTGTAATATTGGCTAGGCTATTGGTAGCACAAAGTTGTTCCTTAAGTTTATAATGATTTATATTGTCAAAGGCGCCTTTATGTCTATTGTAATAACTGATATGTGGAGTTTCTGGTTACGAAAGGTTTGAATTTTTTTAGTGAGTGTCAAAAGAGCATCATCGATAGATCGTCCTTGTCTGAAGCCAAATTGGTTTTGATGGAAGAATCTGCGATTTTCCAGATGGAAAGACAGTCGCTTTGTGGCAAATTTTCAAGTACTTTCCCAAGAGTTGGTAAGAGGGAGATAGGTCTATAAGAGCTTACACTAGACTTATCTTTGCCTTCTTTATGGAATAAAATTATGAGGCCAACTTTAAAACAGCGTGGGAAATAAGAAAGCAACAAACATTTCTTGAACAAACTACACAGGATGTTGGGAAAAAACCTGTTGATTGTTTGAATAACTATATAGTCAATCCCGTCAAAGCCTGGAGCTTTGCCTTTTCTCAGGGTGTTAATAACTCTTGCTATTTCCTGTTTGCTGAAGGGAATGTCATCTGTCTTAGTAACATTGGACACAGAGGCCTGGTTGTGGGGGGTGGGAAAGAGTTTTGCTCGGATATTTTCTGCTACTTCCAGATCATTTTCCATTTGGCTACCAGTAGAATCAACATAACATTTGAAGAAGGAACAACTTCCCTGAAGACTGCCTTTTGTTTTTTGTGCTTCTAAGTTGTCTCGTGTAAATTACACGTTTGGCCTTATACTGCTGATAGAACCCATCTTTATCTTCTGCTGAGACCCTTTGATAAGGCCTCCTGAACGCTAGAAGTTCCTTTTTTGCGATCTGGAGAGGTTGTGTCCACCATGTGGGGGTAATCTTAAGTTTGGCTTCTTTGATTTTGAAACTAGAGTTGCAGCAAGATGTGGTGGTGGCTTAAAAAGTCGAGGCGGCTTATCTAGGTCATAAATATTGTGGCTGTTAGAAATGGAGTCGGTAAAGCTGGGGATATAACATTGGAGGAGTTTGCAAAATTTATTATTTCCACCGAATATAGTTTTGTATCGTTTAAATTGTAAGGAGGTAGTTCGGTTATTGAAGATAATCTTTATATATTGATGATCAATTAAAGTCTCCTCGTCTAGAACTTCCCAGAAGATACCTTTAGCCATTTCGGCATTCGTGACTAAAGCCAAGTCTAGCCAGACGTGTCGTAGGTGCCATTTCCGATGTTGTTTGATTTACGATTTCAAAGTGAGCTTATCGGCTGCTGAGTGAAGTCACTGAATATGTGGAGCGTTGGGAATTGCTATGAATGAACATACGACAAGATATTGGTTTCACAAATTCAGGTCAGGAGACTTGATTTTCGGTGATGTAGCTCGCAGTGGATGACATCAGGCTTTGAATGACTATACCCTGCAGGCGAACGTTGAGGAGGATAATAGTGAAACGTGTGGTGAACGAGCCAGAATTTAAAGCTTCTAGTAAAACGGTTAGACCTTTCTGTTTCGCTTAGATAAGACCTACAAGTTACGTGAGCAAGTTGCTTCCTCACTCGTTGTCCATAAACAACAACGAGTAGAAGGGTATATATTTTCTTGTTCGATAACGTGAGGCCAAATGTCGCACGGGTGGTCGGAAATATCATACACTGACTTGAATGCTAAACCTTTTGCCATCCTCCTTGCTCACCTAACCTTACACCATCAGATTACTTCTCTTCAATTCCCTGAAATATCATATTTATGGTAAATCATTCACCAATGAAACAGAGTTGCACCAAGCACTTACGTACTTCTTTACATCTTAAACCCCTGAGTTTTTCTCAAGAAGATTACACAACTTAAGGCAGACAAAAAAGCAGAATGCTAATGGTAGTTAGTTTGAGGATTAACAATAAATACACTTTCTGTAGGCATGTTCTTTTGGCTCATAAAAATAGCATGAACTTCCTTGTTTACTTTTCCTTACAGCTTAATAGTGCACATGGCGCAACAATAAGAATATGCATTAATTGTCTAAAACTGACGAAATATAGTACTAAATATTTTTCGCTCTTCCGAATCTGAAGAGTAAAAGAAAGAGAAAATACTAACATTTTTTTTACTTAAACTAAATTGCTGAGTTTGAACAGTACATTTCCTTAATGTTCTTTTTAGATCATCTTGTTTATATTTACTTCTCCTGTCTTTAGAATCTAGTTTTCCCTTCTCCCAGTTTATCTATTTTGTAAATTTATATTAGTGTTTATTGCAAGTCACTGTAATAATGAAAGATTAAAAAATTTCATCCAAGTTTATTTTGAATACACTCAAATCTTCATTTCAAAGGATTTTAAAATTTACAAATTATTTAAATTAGACCTTACTTCATACTTTATTAATATAAGCTTTAAATAATTAAATTTTTACAACCAATTACCTTTTCTGCTCTTCCATATGAATATGAAACTATATCTTACTCAAAAAGTAAATGTAAAAGAAGTTTATAAAATTTTTATCGTAGACTTTTATATTTAAATATCCAAATACATCAATAACCATTTTTATGAGTACTGAATTATATATAAGAAATTACAATAGTTCTAAAATGATTTTTATAGCCTATTAAGAAATGCTATGTATTCAATATAATTGCAACTTTATTAACTTATCTATTCACTGTGTGATCATGAATAACTGAAAAGTAAATTACAAATTTTGAAGTTATTTCTTTAAGCGTGAAAACTTATACCTTTCATTCCAACACAATTATTTAAAAGCGCATTAATTTCTCACGTAAAAATCTCTCTTGAGAGAAGATTACTTACACTGCATGGAAATAAATATTAACTTTTTCCTTTCATGAGAACTAAACTTTTATTTAATGGAGCTTATTTTCCTCTGAAAAGATATATCGAAGATTAATTAATTTTCTTGATAGATGCAAGGAATGTTTTTCTCTTTCTTACAGTTATTTTTTGGAAAAAATATATGCATGGATGGTTTCGTGTGCTTCAATAAACTTTGTAATCGTATCAATGCAAACGTTTTTAGGAAAATTGTTTTGGGATTTGTTAAATATTAGAAAGAAAATCAAATCATTTAAATTAAATTACTTGCTATTCCACTCGAACCGTTTTTGATAGCGATGAAGATTTTATCTACAAACGTTACTTAAAAAATATGAGTTAACTTTAATTTATAGTGAGAAATTGTTATTGTTTTTTCCACTTCAATTTTACTTAAATGAGGTTATTAAATGGTTTGAATTTCATGAGCGTTTGAGTTATAGAATTTAGTCTTTGATTATACGACTCAAATTATGAAAAAGTATTTATTAAAAACACAATTGGTTTCAAATTGTGATCTTTATCATAAAATTATCAAACTTCATCATTATAAGTTTCAGAAACAAGTTGTCCCCCTACATTTAGTCATATGATAAAAAGTTGGTGCTCAATTTATCACAGATAAAATAAAAATTTGTGCAAAATGCTTTATTTAAAATTGTTACATTTTTAATTTTTCATAAAATAGCTTAATGTTTCTCTTTTTAAATTTCTCTATTATTTTAAATCTCAAGATATAATATCTAGGAAATTATAATATATGTGGACAAGTAATAGTTTGATGATGTATGAATGATAAGTATAAAGTATAGAACTGATTAAAAGCTTAAAATATTAAAATATATTATTAAGAATACACTCATAATTTTCAATTATTGTTTGAATAATGAAGTAAAGCAAATAGGTTTTGGATACGATGTTATTAGCTGTCATTCAACAACAACAAATTATTTTAATTTTATAACTAAACAAAGATCAACTGTTATCCTTGGAATAGAAATTTATGAGTTTATTTCCAGCCAGACAGGAAACTTGTTTTCTATTTCTGCTTGGCAACTTTCTATGAGAAATCCAGCTGAAAAGCACCCTGCATCAACAGTTCAAATATTTTACAAAGATATTCTAAATTTAGGTTGTCAAAAATGTCTAACTAATAAATTGGAAGCATATAATTTAATCACTTTTGAAAAATATAAGAAGCTAAAGATAAATTAGTTAACATGTTAAAATTAAATTGATAAGGAACTAAATTCAATTTTGCAAAACGTCAACAAGTTACACTTAAATTTAAGATAAATAGCTTGCAGAAAAGTAAACCCTAGTACAAATTATCTACAATTTAATCATTTGACTATATTTATATCCTTATGATATGAAATATTTGTTATTTTATTGATATTAGATTTATATTATAAGAAGAAATGAAACACTTTTAAGTATGCAGGGCAATATGTCAATATGTTAATCTTTTCCTCCCACATATAAAAGTTTCTATAAAATTGTACTAATCCGTGGAAACACAAGAAATTTTATTTGAAAACTTTAAAATATATTCATAGTTCTATCGTTAGCGTTATTTAAATACTTTAATTATAAAATATTCATTTTTAAAATTTTATCTATGTATTATCATCTAATAATTTATGTTTATTGTTAATAAATGGCTTGAAGGCCTTTATATCAGGTGGAGCAAAGTTTATCATTCTAAAAATAATTTATTTGTCATATGCTACCTATTTATCATTCTCTAAATATAAATTGATTTTAAATTATTCTTATATGGGACATTAATCATGTAATTTGATTCACATCGAACCTGGAAATTTATTTTTAAATTACTGAATTCGTTTCACTGTGGCAGCATTTGGATAGCATTTTTTTGTTTTATTTATTACTCGTATTTGTCATACACAGGAGAAAAATTCACAAATACTACTGTTAAAATTCAAATTAGACTATCACCTTGATGCTAAATAAGTGTCTTAAATATTAAACTCAAATCGTGTTTTAATAACAATATTAAAGTAATAAATATGTAAGGTGTATTAGTAACAGCTTAACGTCACAATAGTTACGGTAACAGGTGTTTAAGATTACAGTGTTAACATGAATACTTGAACACGTTATTACAATGTTTTCTTATCTCTTTGAGAAAATCTGCTGTACGGAAGAAACGAAACTGATGAAATAGGATAAATTTAAACAAAATTTGTCAAAATTACTTTCTATATTAAAGTAAAGATGCATATTATATTTTATAAAAATGTATACAAAACAAAGTCAAATAAAAAAATCTTACTTTAAACACACATGTAAATATTTTGGAAGCTAAGTGAAAGAAATGTATTTTATTTTAGAGAGTTCTGATATGGAACTAAAGTAATTTATTAAAATTTTCTACACATTTTTTAATAATGAGTAATTTCTTTTCTCGGTAAAAGATAAATAAAATACATTACGAATTTTTAAGGAAAAGAAAAGGAAAGAATGACTAAATAACTCATGTACACAATGTCTAAATGTGTTTCATCTTTTTATGTTAATACCTTAACTAAAATATTAACAATATCTAATCCTGTTTTTCCTATTTCTTACAAATGCTGAAATTATTTTATTTATTTCGAGTAGAAACTAGTTAAGTGATTATAGTAATTAATTATATTTAAAGTAAAAAGGGCTAATCATGGTTATCGAATACACTATTTTCTGTTTATATTAATGATAAATTTTAAATGCTGATTTTAGTTTCATTTCAGAATAAACAAATTATTCACAAAAAGATGGATGAAATATTTCAGACTTTCAGTATTATAAAAAAATCTTAATGAGAATACTCTTTGAATTCCAATTTTCTATGCATGGAAGTTCAATTTCAATTCATAATTTAATTTTATTTATGAAATTGAATTAACAATTTCATGTTAGCACTATTTACAAATTAAAAATTTTTCATAACCTAAAATTTGAGCAAGAGATTTTTACTATTAGAAAAAGGACAATTAAAATTTTAGTAGTCTAAAATGGAATAAAAAAATTACAAATAAAGAAATATTTTTGAAATGATAAATTGTTTTATCGCGAAAAAATGTTATGTGCTTCACTTTAAATTTATCATTTTAGGAATTTATATAAATTAAAAATACATGAAAAAAAGTGTGGATAAATTAAATATCTTTCTCACAGTAAAAATATATCTTTGTAATTTTTTTAAAAGCACCGCTAAAACTCATACAGAGTTGAAATTCGATCCTTATAGGCAAAGAAAAATAATATTTTAGCAAGGAGGAATTTATGTTGCTTTGAATATTTTGTTAAAATTGTTCAAGAATATATTTGAATAATTAGTATTTTATCATAAAATATAATTTTCAGTTAAAAACATCGTATTCATTTAATTATGTAAAAATATTTCAAGACTTACAAGACTTATAATTAATTATATTTGAAATATACATACATACATATATATATATATATATATATATGAGTATGTTTATTTAAAATATAATTCATATATATATATATATATATATATAAAATTAATGAAAATTTATTATGTAATCACACCTTATTTCATGTCAAATGGTGTTATTTAAGACATTTTTTTAGAATATAAATATAAATTTCGTGAAGACTGTAATAAGATGAGAAATATTTTAATAAGCAACCTAAAAATTCTATGCTTATGAAATACATTTGTGTTTCTAATACAACTAGAAACAAGTAGTTTGAGATTTAAAAATTAATATGTATTATCTAAATATAACAGAAAACATTTGTTTGAAAAACTGGAATATGTTTTTCATTAGAATATTTCATAAAAACCTATACGCAAAAACTACATATCATACTTCATTGTCATAAAAATAACCATATTCTTTATATATCAAAATAAAGTTTAATTTAAAATGAAAGGCACAAATTAAAAAAAAAAATATTTATACTATCCATTATATGTTATATAGTTAGAGAAATAAGAAATTGCAGTTGGTGCAATATCAAAGATATTTTATTTGAAACACGTGATTCAGAAAGTGCCCAATTTCTATTAAAAATCTTTAAAAATTTCATTTAATTTTATGATTTTTCAAAAATAAATAAATGATTAAAATTATAATAAAATATGTCAATAAATATTATTTGAAAAAATATGTCAATAAATTAAACATAATTATTAAATTTATTAATATTAGTTATTTTTTGCATGAAACGTGATAATTTTATTCTGGTTATATTCATTAATGCTAGGAAATATCTTTTTTATTCTTAAAATAGATTATTTATGAAAGACTTTAATTCATTTCTTACATGGGAAAAGAAAAAGATGAAAAAATCAATTAAGAAGAAAAGTTTCAAGCCACTTACATGCAAAAAATGTACAAGTATTATAAGATATGTTATTAGCAGTTAATACTATTAAAAAAATCCCATGTAGAAAAACTAATATTTTGTCATAAAAAATTCGTTTGTTTTTAAGATGTAGTAGATTTTTGGTTATATTTTTAAGTATAATAAATTTAATATTTTCTTGTAAAAAAATTCACATTTTTGTAATTAATTGCTGGAAAAAAATCTCACTTAAATGTTTTTTTACTTCGATTAAGCAGATTTCATTTCAAGCTTCTTAAGTACTTAAGATATTTTTTTTCAATAAACTCTTTCAATGAAAGATGTCTTGTGTGATTTCTTTTTGTAATTTTTAAATAAATATTTTTTTCAAATAAATTTTGCCATATGTTTAGGTCACATTATATACATATGTATATATACATATTTTTGTACATTTTAAAAAGATTGTTCATATAATATTTAAATAAGAAGTCTTTTTCATAAATATTTTATTTTTTGTTTTAATAAATATGGGAGAGGAAATTATATTGATTTTATTCAATGAATTAAATTACAGAACTGACACATGATATACACATAAAATAACAGAATGTTATGAGTTTGATTTCACTTAAATATACTATGTTATGAAAGAAAAATGAATTTTATGCTTTTTGCAAAATATGAGTGATATTAAAATAAAATATGCAATAATTTATCAGTATAATTTGTAATACACTATATCTTATAGAAAGCTACATAATGTGTGGTACATTTAATGAAACCTTAGATTTTCTCCACATTGAATCCTATATGTCAACGATATTTAAGGAAATCTTTACTCCAATACACATTTTGTAGCAAGAATTATAGTTATTACAGATGCTTTGTGATTTCGTGTTATATACTATTTTAATTGTGTATAATTATTTCTTGTAATAAGACAAGAGCTACCGTGGTATTTTATTTGAAAAATTATTCTAAATTTTGGCTGACTGCATATTACTTAAAATTGAGTATAATATTATTTATCACTTGGTTTCTTCCATTCGATTCTTGTTTACACATTTGTAAAAACATAATTTTAGGTTTTCTATACTATAGTACCCTTTACTAACAAGGTTTAGATATATTACTTTCTATTATTGCATAAACATGGATAAAGCAGATACGCATTAGATATGAAATTCGTATAAGATTTTTAGTTTAAATCATCATAGTTATGAAAGGATTTTAATAACTCGTTTACTTTGAGTTTTTGATAATTATTAGAGTTTTAAATATAAAATAGAAATTTGTGTGTGTTATGCAATCTACTTCAAATTGTTGTTGATCGAGTCACTCTTAAGAAAAGCTAATTCTTCCAATGACTTACACCATGTGTATGATCTATTTCATACACATAATTTATTTGTAGCATTCAACCTAAAGGAGTATAGGTATAAAAGCTTACATGTAAAGGAAAATGATCTAATAACTTCTAATTCTAAATATATTTTTCAGTTGAAATCAAATCATTCGATAGTTAACTGCAAAGAGAGATAAAACTGAAGAATTCACATAATATTTTTGATTCGTAGTTTCTTAATCTTTCCTATTAATACAAAATCAAATTTGAATATTTTTATTTGTTTGCTTTTTCGTAAGAAAATAATAATAGACTGAATTACAGACATTATTGAGAAAATATGATAAGAGATTACTGACATGCTAGCATGAATTACTGTGCAGGTGAGCCTCTGACTGCCCCTTTAGATGAATTAGTTTGAGTTTATTGACAAAAAGAAAAACCATATATTTATTTACAATGTATTAAAATTGTAAAAGACGAACAAATTTCAAAATTATTTCACATTAAACTCCTAAATTGTAATATCTGAATACATGTTACTACACGCTATTTAAATAAAACTGCCTTTAATTCTTCATGTAATTATATTCTGCTATTAAACATTACTTGTCTGTAATCTTTAAATTTCTAATTATGTTATACTATTCTACCACTAATTCATTAAATTAAATATTCACTGTATTTTCAAACTTTTCATTGTGTGTAAAATATATTTTTCAAGAATTCTTTGTGCTTTTCCTTTGAAGATAAAAATGTTCAAGGAAGGTTCCGACAATCAAAGTTTTCATTTAAATTAATACAGTAATCATTTTTTTAACAACAATTTGATAGTAAGTTGAAATCATGAAAAAAACCTTATGCTTTTTCTTATGATGAATTTTTTGTTCCTTGATTTCATTATTTTATGTTTTGTTTCGCAGAAAATCCCTTCTTAGAATGTTTTTTAAAAACTTTATAATAATATTAATGTAATACTTTTTAGCATGATATTCTTTATTTGGTTAAAAGAAATGTCGTAGTCAAAGTAGAATGTGACATGAGAATTCATGGCTAGATTCCGCAAATGCGTGGAACATGATTATTTATAGAAGTGCAAAATATTTCATATGCAAAAAACTTTTGTTTGCAATAAGAGCTATGCTTTCTTATGAGAAACAGTATTTATTTTTTTAGTACTCTCATATTCAGCTTTAAGAATATAGATATATTTGATACTGAAGAAGGGTGGTGTCTTACACTCGATTTTAATATGATAAAAAGCAATTTAAATTTCTCACAATTATAAAAAAGGTAGAAGTTTACAATTTTTTAATAAAAATTTAGAAACATATAATTATTTATTTTGAGGAAAACATTTGCTTGAAACACATAACTATTGCGTTTTACAAAAGTGAATGTCTTGATGTTTTTGAAATTAAAATATTGCAATTAAATACAGAGTATAATCAATCAACTACGTATTTAGAAAGCAAAAATTATAGTATGTTAAGTAGAAATGTTCTGAAAATCGGAAACACTTAGATTTCAGAAATAAGACACCCAGCTTCAAAAATTTCATTTGATATGAAATAATTTTTCAAAACTGAGTAGTTAAAACATATGTTATAAATGATATTTAAAGCAAAGTTGTGAAAAAATATTCAATGCATACTGTGGATAATAAAGAAAAAAGTAAATTGGGAAGTATTCGATAATAGATGTAAAAAACGAAATTTAGTAATTTAATGATTACACATTTATCTACAAATCATAATATATTAGATAACAAGCAGATGGATGAAATAAAATCTCCGAATGTTAATAAGTTACTATTCTCTGACGAAAATAGAATATATTGATTTTTTGCTTTGAAGAAACGAAAGCTATTATTTAAAGATAACATTATACATAGTCTGCAAATTATTATAAAAACCAAACACTGGCCTCCATTCCACTGAGCAAAAAATATGACATTTTATGATATGAAACAAAAAAATTCGATTTTCGCAACATCTGGGATTTTGGCGAAGCCACATTCTCTTTTTTGATAAAAATGAGAATGTGACTTCAGATAACTAGGATATGATATTTTCTCGTAAACTCCGGTAGAGAGAAAGGAATCAAGTACCAGAAGAATAAAGAAATTTATTCTAAGAAATAATTGAGGTAAAGTATTGTGTATGTGTAAGTGCGCGTAGAGTTTTCAATTTTTAAAGCTTGAAGCAATTCTGAAAGTTTTAAATATTAGGAAACCGTAGCATACAAAATAACATTTTGAAAAAAAGAGCAATTTTTTTGCATCTTGTAACAATAATATTAAGGAACAATGTTATAATTGTTTCATGTTTGATCATTATAGATACTTTTTACTAAATTTCTTTTATTGAATGCAAATAATATTTCTAATTAAATCAATCATTATAGATGAGAATGAAGTTTTAATAATTAACAAAACAAAATTATTTTATACATTAATATTTAAATCAACTATTACTTTATTTTATTGCTTTTCTCATTATTATGTCTGCTGAGTCATCAGCTCTTTAAATGTATATTTTTATTTAAAATCAAATTCCAAAATAAACTTTTACTTTACATTTCAAAGATAAAATGTGTATGAAATGTTTCTATTTTTTAAAATTGATTCGTTTCTCATACTAATTAAGTCAATAAATAATGCCATTTCTTTAATGAAATTTACAAGTTCACATTTGTCCATATACTAAAGTTTCACAGTTTCTAATGTTCTTCTTAATTACAAATTATTTTCACTAATTGTGTCGTATTTTTAATTTACTACGTAATACCTCATCAAGTGAAATCCCTTTGGGGAATTAAAAGCACGCATTTAAGCTGTTGTGAAACTAATTGAAAAAGTTTCTGTAACTACGAAATTTATGCTACTATTGAGAATAATGAATTAAAAGATTAATTCTTTACATTCTATGAATACAGAAAAGGGACTATTCTTTTGTTAAAGTAAACCAATTTGTCTTGACAAAGATTATAAGCTTTATGAAAGTACACTCGTCTCATGGTAATAAGTTAGTGATTTTCATTTTAATACACTTTAAATATTCTATGATCTCAGTAGGGAAAATAATGACTTACGATATTTCAACATTCTTTTTACAGAATTTATATATTGATGGTTAAGAAGGTAGTAAATGTGGCTTATTTTGATTTTAATTTTAATTTTACTTAAATGAATAATTTAAATAATGAATAAGTGGATAAGGAAATTTTGTCACCTATTTCAGGTATTTTTATTTATTAAAATTATTATTTTTCTCTCTTCATATCTAAAGTTTTAAAAAAATTTCTAAATACATATTTTACATATTATTTATAATATTCTTGGTTTGTTAAAAATTCAAAAATTTTCAAATTTATGTAAGTATGTAAAAGTTTATATCAATTATATTATATGAACTTCTCTAAGGTTGTTTTCCATTGAACAAACTCTGAGATTTATTAAATTTCATAATAATCATAGAAAAAATTGAGCATTTTACGAATGCTTTAATGATGAGAGAGAGAGAGAGATCTAAAATACGTAAACTATTACAGCCTATTAAAAAAAAGTAGTATGCATTATGCATTGAGCTATTCGATTAAATATATATAGCTTGATGATATCTTTTTTCTCATAATGCAAGACACGTTTTTGTTTAATTTTTCAAATAGTTTCTGATCACATTAATGTTCCATTGAAACTCATCTGTAAATTTTATTTCATAAAATGTAATATCTTCTGTACATTTTACCGTTAAATCATTCTCATGTAGTATTAAGTATACATTGATTTTGTCTAAAAATTATAAATAATGCATCGAGAAATAAAAATATCAAAATAAAGATAAATAAAGCATGTTATTTAATAATATTTTTCTGTGCTTATACATAAAAGAATTAAAATATTGTATAAGATGCTGTTTGTCTATTATAGAATAACTGTAAAGGTCATTAGTTTATTGCTAAATACTAGTATGCTTAATGACACTATTTTAACGAAAATTTGAATTGTATTTTAAAGTAATGAAATTAAAACTATAATAAAAGTAAAGTATATAAAGAACTATAAAATAAGAGTTCAAATTAAACAAAACATAGCAAACGTTCTAAAATTTCTTTGAAGTGAGCAGGGAATAAGTTAGAGATTAAGTTTGTCAAAAATCGTTTCACTTAGAAAACGTATTTCTTAGTGAATATGTCTATCAATCCCACCAATTTTTTATTCAATAATTGAAATATCACTTAAAAATTGAACTGTCAAGATTTTAAAAGATTTTGCCATTACAAATCTGACATTCAAAGTATATTTATAGAAATATACCCTATAATTCGTTTTGCAACAAAATCTTATGAAATAGGATTTTAAATTTAATTTTTAAAGAGATAAAAAAGCAGAATAATTTTTCGTTTGATCATATTCAATTTTTAATCCTATTTTTATAGGTAAATTTGTTAAGATAAATAACTCAATAAAAAAATAAGTTAAACAACCAATCAACATTGATTATATAAGATAAAACATAAATGCAATGTTACACTTTCTAGTGCGCTCCAGGTGAATAATTCTTTCTGAACAATTGTTACGATCAGCAAAAGATCATCTGAATAAATCCAAGCACATCGAAATTGATTTACAATATTTTATAATTTGCTTGAAATTTCCCACAAATTATTAATAATTTTAAAATTTTTATGAGTAAGTTAACTTTTTATTTTTGGTTAAAATATATTTAATTTAATAAACATATTCTTAGTGAAATCGACTTTCATTTTAATTCAAGATTCTTTTTGGATTAATAGGCAATTACAATAGTCTTTACTACTTCAAATATGGCTAATTTCAGAGATAGAGATATAAATTCTATTTCACTGAGTAAAGAGTAATATTGCTCCAGAAACAATTTGTGATCATGTTGTTAAAGTTTTAATTATATCGGAGAATACGAGATTCAAAGTAAGCAAAATTATCTAAGAGATTTTCTATTCTTAAATTTTTTTAGATAAATTTTTATACTTTGGAATTAAAGTCGTTTCATTTTACGAAAATTTCATTTTAAGAAATTTTAAGAAAATTTCAAATATATATATATATATATATATATATATATATTCTTCACACTATATTAAAGTTATTAGTATATACATTTGTGATAATAACTTTTCTTTATTCAATTTTTCAATGCATTATAGCATTATATCCCTTCTCCATCATCTTTAAACTTATATACTTCTCAGCATATATGCATGGGAATTTAAACTTCAAACTTTTAACATCTTAGGAGTGAGAACCAAGAGTATTTTTTCCTATTTGATATTAAATATCTGTAAAAAAATGTATTTTGTTCAATTTGTTTTCTATTTTTGCTGTTTAGTAAAAATGATTCTTCAGTGAACGAGTAACATGATTTTTAATTATTTTTAGACCCATGATCTACGTTGATGTTGAGACATTTGCAACATCTTGCAACATTTCAGTAGGTATTAGCTACGCTCAATTCTTGATTCTGACTTTCAACTCTGCTTAGTATTAGTGAAAGATTTTTAATAAACTCAATCTTTGAAAAAGTCACGTAGATAAAATTTAAAATTTCCTAAATTTGTGGACTTGACAAATTTAGGAAAAGCAATCTTCTGAAAAGTTTATTTGAAACATATTACTTTAAAGTTTTCCCATATGAGATATTATCCTATGTTCCATGAATACTGAAATGGTTAAGCAACCTCTTTTTTTTAACTTTAAGGCAACATGATTTCCCAAGACTCGACTTATCCCACTTTTGAGTTTAGACCGAACAAATCCATTTGCTGTGAACTTTTCCCGAAAATAGGGCCTAAAATGAAATGTGATAAGAATCTACATTAAGCAGTGATTCTTAGGGAATCCTAATTTGTAATTTCAACCATGTCAATAAAATTCCCTTTCATAATAGTATTGTGTGTTTACAGTACTATATAAATGAAAATAGGTTTTGTCAAATCCTTTGCATTCTTACACAAAAATGCAAAAGAAAATTATAAAAGAGCAAAAAAATCTTTTGGCTTTAGTTGTCGGACAAGATTATTAATTTTACAAATGCCGAAAATTAATGCTAAAGTCATACACTTTTAATTTGGCAAGTTCACTATCCTAATTCTATAGAGATGGTCCTGTAAGCAGTCATGTTTAGTCTATCCTTTAGGTATAGCCACCGCAGTCTATTTTGGAAAAACTAGAAAGTTATCCCTTCCCTTAGAATCTTCCACCTCTTATCCCTTGAACTTTGAATCAATTGCAAAAAATACATCATGTAAAAGTGCAAATTCATACATTTGCTCACACTTTTGTTCGAAATTTTCAATGTAAAAACAGCTTGATGGTATTTTACATAATTACGTGAATAACATCAATTTTATCTTCTTTCCCGAAGATTACTTAATATGTATTAAATAATGTCATAATATTTGTTTGAAAACTAATCAAGATTTTTTGGAACTCAACGTGAATTCCAATGTAACTTAAAATCAGTAATTCGTTTTAGTTATTAGAAATGGCAGTTTTTATTACGAAATTTCTTTCAGAAACATGAATAAATTTCCCCATTCTAGTATTATTTTTGAGTGAAAATAATCATATAAAATAACATAAGTCATTGATTGAAAAGCAAAATGTAAAATGTTTGTTTTTAATATACAGAGGTTAAATAATGTTTTATGAAAAAATTTATCGATTGATAAATTTGCATATAATTGTAATAAAATATGATTACCAAAAATTAAAAAAAAATTCCTTATAAGGTAGAAAATTGAGTAATTTACATATTAATTTTTATTCCTTTTATGAACTCGAAAAGAATATAATTATTTAATATGAGGTCATATGATTTCGCACTTCATATTATAAGCTAAATGACGATAACATATTATATGCTTTTTAAATTTTAGTTAAACAGATTTTTATTCTTAATTGATTAAAAAATATAAATTTATAAAAAATTAAATAAATAATTAGGCATATTTAAGTCTTATAAATTGTCTATTACTGCAGCTAACTTTTTAAATTAAATTTTAGTTAAGTTAATTAAACATACACTTACCAGAAAAATTATGTGTACAGACGCACAATAAACATTCTTGAGAGAATAAAATTACATTATAGTGTCCATATTAATTCAATTTTATGTACAGTAATAACTCCTAAAATAAGTAACAATTTCAGAAAGATAACGCACATTGTTTCAATGTAATAATCATACTAATTACAAGTTACCCAAAAAGCAGTCAGAAAAAGTGTGCGTATAGATGAGAAATATATTTAAAAATAGCTTCTCTTGACTGTCAATAAAATTTTAATATCTGGTATGAAGGCATGTACGTCAAAGAACCTCTTTTAATCGCTTAGGCATAGAGTGAACTAGTTTGGTGGTTTCCGCAGGTGAATTATTATTCCATTCCATCATAATCACTCTTTTCAGCATACCTTTCGATGATATGATATGTTTCCTAATCTTGCGTTACAATAAGTCCCATAAATGTTCAATGGGGTTTAAGTCTAGTGGTTGTTTAGGAGTATGCAAATGATTTTTGATATTATACAACAGCCTAAGCTTTACTTTGTGGGTTTTATATCATTGTTTGCTGAAACAAAAAAATCAACGATAAGGTTCAAATCTTGTATACTCTGCTTCAAATTTACCTTTTATATATTTAGATATATCATATGATCTAATATGGAGTCTATAAAAGTTAATCGATCTTCTCTACTTGCTGCCATGCACTTCCAAATCATTACGCCACTTCCACAATGTTTAACTGTAGATACAAGATTCAAAAGCCATTTCTTTTTTTCTCTTCCCACCGGTTTTCTCTTTACATCGGCAAGATACAAAACTTGCTTTCATCACAGAATATTATTTTTTCTCGAAACACAGAAGGTTTATTTACATACTCAGGGGCAAAATTTAAATGTTTTTGCTTACTGTCAGTTGAAATGTATAAAATTCTACGACTTACACGGAATGATAGCTAGACGTTTTCAGAATTTTTCACATTGTATCTTCATGAAGAGATTTTTTAAACATTTCTCTAATATCATTTACCATTTGAAATGCAGTTATGTTTGGAATTAAACGTACGGATTTCAGGATGTATATTTTTTCTCTTAAAGTCAGCTTAGAACCGTCACTCCTAGGCTATGAGATAACAGATTTCAATGACTTGTAATTATTGATCCCTCTTTGGATAGAAGAATAAGTTTTCCCAACAATCTTGCCAATGGCTCGAAGAGTTTTACCTTCATTTCTTAATCTTAAGATGATTTTTCTTTCATCAAAAACAATCTCTTTTTTTTTAGAATACTTTTTAAATCTACTTGTTTGCAAGTATTAATGTATCATGCCCCAACTAAAGAAAATTTTTTATTCTGTTTGTTGTATTACCATCATAGATAAAATTGACAGCAGTAAAAAATAAATGCAGGGAATATTTTTCATTTCATACAAGCTCTTAAAGGATAAAAACAGAAAGATTAATTTCCAAATACTTATATAATTTGTGACTATTATTTGTAATTATTATTATTAATTTGAAACAATGTGCTATAAAAATTGAGTTGATGTTGATACTATAATGTACTTTTATTCTCTCGAGAAATTTCAAAAGTAATTGCACGCAGACTTTTTCCGGCTAATGTTTTATTTCATACATATACTTATAATATTGTAAGGAGTTCATGTAAAAAAATTGTTTATCTAAAAACTTAATTACGATATGCGAAAATAAATGTATTTCATAAAATTAAATTTGAAAATGTAATCACATTTTAAAAATGTGTGTAAATAATTCGAAATGATTTCTCATTAAAAAAGGTTTTTCTTAATTACAGTAGCAACAAATCATTTTCGATAAAATGAAACCAATGTACTTCAAAATTCATGATTAATTTCTTGATATATATTTTCTTGATATATATTTAATTTCTTGATATATATTTCATGAAATTTACTTAAATTATTTTTAAGGTTTAATAAGTTTTTTAATTTGACAGCCTTTTTGAATTCATGTATTTATAATAATTTACTAGGATTTGATATTGTAACCAAAGTCATAAAAGTGTTATAATTAAAGATTCAAAATATTCGAAATGGAAATTTTTAACAAAATACTTTATTCGTAATTGCTAAGTAATAAAATATATCGGTATTTCTAAATATCTCATTGGCATACTTGAAATTATATAGTTATAACATAAAATAATTGTATAAAAATTTAACTTAAAGATAACAAATTTTATAGAAATTTATTAATTCTTTATTTAATGTTTTCAATATTTAGCTTAATTTTTCTTGTAATCTACTTTAAACTTTACATCGCAGATTTTCTCAGATCTCTTTTACTTAAATTTATTTCCTTTTTTTACTCAGTGTAAATTTATTATACGTACTGCCATATATTCCTTTATTTTGTTGCATATATAATTATACAGAACTATTCTATTACTTTAATAAATGCTTCTATCTTTAAAAAAGAGATAAGAGAAGATTATATTTATGAAAAATGCAAACGCTTACATTTATAAATCAGTAAAAATCTAGAAAGTATTTTTTTTTTCTGATTCTAATAGAAAGATATTATATCATAAAAATATATAAGGTTTTCATAAAAAAAAACAAAACACATTTGGTATTTTTTTTTATAATTGAAATAAAGATTATGTTATTTGCTATTTTATGTTACCAAAGAAATTAAAATTACCATGCCTTTTCTGACTTTACTGTTTTACAGAGAAAATTATATTAAAGTTGTTTTACAATCATTTTTAGTTCATCAAAACTGAACCATGTTTCTCAACATGGCTTAAATCAGGCCTCAATTCGTAAACCAATATGATAATTTTCTAATGGTCCAAAAACTATGGGGTTAAAAATTTATTTTACAAGACTTTATTCCAAACTAACTTAAACTTCTTATTTGCATTATTGTTGTTAAGAATTGGTTAAGAATTACGAAAATAAACTCTTATACAAATTAAATGTTACTATTAGTTCATTTATTTTTTTCTTTATTCATTGAAATTTATAGCTTTGAAATACATTGAAATAAGCTTAGTTTCTTTTCATTCTTAGTTATAGATGCTCCAAAAGATTAAATGTCCAATATCTGACATTAAATTTAAAATCTCAAAATATATTTACTTTCCTTTGAGTTTTAAATATTTAATAGAAATATTCTCTAATTAATGAAGATGCATACCATAATTGGAATATAAAATTTTGAAAATATATTAAATAATTAAAAAATTAAATATGAATAAAACGTAATAACAAATATAAAACGATTAGATTTAATTCATTCAAAGGTTTGTTAGGTGAATCTTAAATGACACTTCAAGTAATTTAAATGCTCACTTAATTTTTAAAGTTTTATTATTTTCTTTTGATTTTATAGTTTTTTATTTACTTAATTCTTTTGTAAAAGCACTTTTTAAAAATTACTTTTTCGAATATTCTTAAAATTTAAGTGAAATTACTTTATGTACTTTTGTATTTATTTTAATCCATTCATTATATTTAAATAAAATTAAATATGTCTGCATTTTATTATTTAGTTTGTAAATGCTATTATTCACATAAGGAATTATATTTAAAATACTAAAATTCAATATTTGTAGAT
Source organism: Latrodectus geometricus (assembly GCA_026290005.1). Taxonomy (NCBI): domain Eukaryota; kingdom Metazoa; phylum Arthropoda; class Arachnida; order Araneae; family Theridiidae; genus Latrodectus; species Latrodectus geometricus. Next base: position 97,924 of record JAPDSC010036858.1, read on the forward strand.
GAAATAAATTGAAAAGCAAGAAAACTCATTTTCTTTGACATTTTTTGACAAGGATTTCTCTTTTTTGAGGATAAATATGATACAAACTGTACTTTTATATTTATTATTAAATGAAATTTGTACTCTTGTCAAACGATAGGTATATTTCAGTTTTATTTAGAAATCGTAATGCTGATATTTCACTTTTATGGGTGATAAATGTCAACACAGAGTAGTTTTTGAAAGATTTTTATTTTCGAATGAAGTCCAAAGAATGCTTCCTCTAGCATAAACCTTCCCTGTCAATAAATTTTGAATAAAAAGAGTAAGACTTATGTTTTTGGAATTACTTTTCGCTTTGGGAATTTGTTTCTTAAGTGAAATGTTCTGAAACACTAATAAGCTGCATTATTATGAAGTTTCTTATAAGCATAATAAAAATTAATAATTTTATAATAATAATTTCTGAAATAATAATCTACTATAACAATTGATGCGGATCTCAATGAAACAGCATTTGTATCACCTAACTAAAATAAAATACCATTTTTTAAAATATTTACTTAGTTTTAGACATTACCTTAATAAGTAATAGAAACTGAAATCATCATGTATCCATTATTTCCTCTTTCTACAAAAAAAGCTTTTATTAATAATATTTTATTTCCTGTAATTGTGGTGTCTATTACTCATCATGAGTGATGTCTATTACCTTATGAATATTCTGGCATATAATACACTAGTATTCTGGACCAAAAATCTTCAATAACTTTTTTTTTATGCAATCAAAGGGAAACATTGGATATCCTCATATTTAACATTCATATTACAAGAAGAAATTGTAGCTTAAGAAATTATATTTAATGAAACGTTGTTCCAATCTATTTAAGATAAACTTATTCTCATTCATCTGATAAAATTTAAAATCAAATAAATTTACTTATATTTCGTATATAACAAATGATCTCGGCAATGAATCTTCCTTTAATTAAATTCAAATTTGAAAGAAAATTATGTCACATTATAAACGAATTTAAATTTATATTAATGTGGATAAACAAAAGTTAACAGTCATTAAAAAATTCAATTTTTAAATTGATTAAATTTGAATATCTTCAAAATTAATCAGTATTTACATAATTTTACAAATTATGATTTGGGAAACACATTCTATATTCGTATGATACATACATACATATATATATATATATATATATATATATATATA